>QNGE01001109.1:44095-65991 GCA_008508345.1 Paragonimus westermani | reverse complement strand
ACTCCAGTCGCTCTAGACACCATGTATCAGTTCCGTCGTGTAGCGAAAGCCATCATATGTCATTCTGTCCTCCAACGATCCATCCCGTATCTCTGCCGTATTTATCACGCGATTATCTCGATCCGCGATCATCTCGAACCGCTGCTACTGAATAGTGGTGTGAGTAGTATGGTGCGACCGTATCTCCTCACTACACTAGTGTGTCATCCAGAGGTCCGATCATCGAGTAAAGAAACGATTTGTAACTGGTACATGTATTCCAGTTCACTGATCTGGCGAGGATGTATGTAGACTGTTGTATTCACCTGCCTCTATTCCCGATTTCTAACTTGTAACAAGTTGGTTAATAGTTTGAGTAACCCGACAGTACGTCGGTAAGTGTTTGAGAGGTGTGTAAATTTCTGACTAGAACATGAGTCAAAGGAAATATACGATTCACGCTGAATGGATCGTTTATTTGATATGTCAGAGGCGCGTTTGCTGCATCGCACATTACCCAGTGCGTTTGCTGGGCGTTTTTAAAATCTGTAGGACACCCAGACGACGGTATCCGCACTCCTTATGAAGGGTGTGACCAGGTTGTTGACAAAACTAATGGGTGCAGCCTACCGAGTTTCATGGTTCGTGACCAATCGCCTTACCGGTTAGAAAGGCTATCAGGTATGATGCCTTGTCATACAGTGCGGTTAGCTTGTATCTTCTTTCGCACAAATGTTTGCCGGTTTTCCTGCACCGTTTCTGTTCATACATTTGTTTGATTTTCAGCCTACTACTTCCTGGATTAGTATTTGGGTAAACGACAATAAGAGGTACGACTCAGACCTGAAAATAATTACGATTTTCGATTACAGGCAAAAATCTTTTGTTCTGAAGGTGTGCCTATAGGTTGCTGTAATCCTCATTGATGTACTCAATATAAGTAGTTACTCAAGTTCAGTGTTAATTGAGCATATCGGCTCGTGGCTGAAAAATGAAGAGAAACCAAAATTTGGAAACATCAAACTGGGTTTGCAAAGAATTTTGTATTCATAATGTCAATCTAAATCAGCTGGGCATCATTGTTCCAGCATAAAATGAGAAGTCCAAAATGGTGTGACGCATTGAAAGCGGTCCGATGTGACCCATGTGCCTAGTGGTTGACGAAATCGAAAGCTCAAATGAATTGGGAACGAATGTTATGTCATGTTAGCGATCCATATTAATAAATGTTTCATCTCTGCTGAAACAGTTACACAAAAGTTAGGTGAACCATACATTACCACTTTTTTTGTAGATTGAAGGTACTTCGTTTGCAGAAAATGTTTATTAATATAATGTGTATGTCACATCATATGTGATGTTTTATTTCTCTCATCTGAAACGTGTTGGTATCGGGCAGGTTGACCGAATCGAATGACGGAATAATGTTTTCGTAAACGTCTCGGAGGCGTTGTAAAACTTTAGCTGTCTGATTTATACTTAGTTATTTTCTATGTACATTGATATTCGCCGTAGGCACTATTGACAAGTGTGTTCTGGAAACTTTCACCGATGCAGATTAACAATTGTTAATAACATTTTCCTTCCACACATGTACGCTTCGAGCACATATATCCAATTATGGCAGACCGCTTATCCAAACAATTTGTGGTCACCCAGTGAGTGTGTTTCTTCCGTTTAACTACGCGAAAAATGCACAATTACAGACAGATTTGAGTGGGATATTTTCTCTTATGTGTGAACTGATCGGATATCATTAGGTGGACATATAAAAGCCAGCTAGATCACTCATATTTAGCCACTGAAAGAGTGGTCTAACTATAAGTGTGAAATCGTACACCATGCCAATTTCTTCAGAGGGACTAAGTGCTACACTGGTTCAAGCATGCGTGGTTTTTTCTTCAGTCGATACACTGAGTTATTACGATTTTCACCGTTCTATATGTGTTGATGAAAACCATCCGACATATCCCTCTGCCACCAATGTCGGATTGATCAACGAGTTCTATTACCGTTCTCCTCGTGAAGCTGGTTTTTAATGAGCTCGTTTAACATTCTGTAGTTTAACTGAGGTATATTTTAATCATCCAAACATTTTATATTCAGTAGTGCGCGTTATGGACGGTTGACTAATGGAATTGAGAACCGATCTCACTGGTGTTTCGTACCATTAAGGGCGGCCGTATGACACCGTCCGAAGTGCACCTAGTTGCTTACGAAGATTGCATAGAATTGTAGGTGCTCTGATTTCCACTATTCGCTGGACATGGAAACACAAACGTGACAGCATCAGAACGATTCCAAAGCAAACTGCGATGTACGACAGCTTTTGGTCAATGAAACCAAGCATACAAGTTCCATATTCGTGAACATACAAGGTGTGCCACACAGACCGTTGAGAAGACAGGGAGGAAAAGTCGAGCACTTGTCCCGCAGGTAACGCACGCGCAGACGATCGTACATTGAACTTGTTTACTGCGTTTGGCTTGGTAGGTGGTGTCACATACGGACACTCAGGTTTAGCAGAGTTGCATTCAGTATATGATAAGGTGAGACGTGGCACCTCTCACCTAGTGGAAAGTCGATGACTAATGTTCAGCCAGCGGCTTTTATAAATGCCTATCGTAATTAGCATCCTCCCATTTTTATTCGATGCATTCATGTGCAACTGTTTTTGAGCACTGCTCAATTTCACTAGATTATCCCGAGGCGAACAAACTTAGTAAGTGGTGTATTTGATCATATTTTCGTCACCGTCACGAGAACCAACTGGTCAAGATTTTGTCACTGACCCATCGACAGACCTGTTTGGATAGCATGACATTTCTCTCACGACCGGCAATTTTTGCGGACAGACCAATCATCCTGTAAGCCCTACTTCATGAGGTCGGTTTGGTCGTGCCTCAGCAACCTTAGATGCCAAACCGAACATAACGAGCAAACGATGTGAGCGTTCGTTCGTAGACGCTCAAATTGCAGACCAGTTAATTGAGGAACATGTACTGTAGTTTTTTAATCGGGGAACAGGCGTAACCATGGCTACAGGCGAAAATGGTCGAACTTATGTGATGGAATTTAATGAATGCTGGTTTGTAATTATTATTGAAGGCATGTGTGGTAAATGTATCGAACAGTGCAACGTTATGTCCTATCAAGAAATATATTCAATCAGCGTGGGCATTAAAGTGATATGTAAGTGACCGACAAAAACCGAGTTCATCGACTTCTAACTTTTGAGGTCTAATTTCAGAACATACTGATGTATCTCTTTAAGATCTGTGTTGCCGAATACTTTAGGATTGTTATTCACAATACAAACAGTGTCAAGTATTTATTTTGTTGACTGCATTATATGCGAAGTGTGCGTAGTGCGTTGGATCGATTTGTGTGGAGTGTGTGAGGACAATTATCCCACCAAACCAGCATACGCGTAGGTCTATGTCTGTTGACGTTTGTGTGGTCTCTCCCCACTTTTCTAACGACCGAGCTTATTGATCTGTTTTACATCTTAACGAGTTTTGCTGAACCAAAATGCCATTCACTTCATTAAGGCAACGTGTTCCCCTACTCACATACGCTCCGTAACATAACAGTGAGAGCAGTGAACACTATAGTTATTTCCGCTGTAACCTGTAAGTGGTGTGGCAAATTCCGTAATATAGATGAGACCCAAAGGCGGATAATCTGGGCTTCGGCTGGATTCGAACCAGCGACAGAAACGCCATGCCGATACAATGATAAGCGCTCTATCAACTGACCTACGAGGCCATACCAGGAGCTCGGAAATTGCACACATGGACTCAGTTACCTGTCCAATTCACTGTCGTGAAATCCGCCAAATGCTCTGGTAGACCAACTGCTATTTGCTGTAACAAATTGACGTCCTGTGCACGATATATAGAATAGGATTTACGTCAGCATAATTAAAAAATTCAGCTGTGGTCACATGTAGTTAAATGCTGATCATGTGTAGTGAACTGGCTAACGCCAGTGATGTCCATACCACAGAAACGAGATTGTTCAATGACCAGTCAGAATCACCGACGCGGTGGACCAACCGTAGTGTCGTGGGTTGTGGCGGGTAACGAAGGTATGGTTAGCCATACTGTCAAATCAGATGGCGAGTTAGAGTCATGGGTAGCAGCTATGTGATACTACCCAGTGCCGCGTACACCGATTGCATCGATTTGTTTAATGCTAATTGCTTTCTACCAGGCACTCGTCTTCATACAGTGGTTCAACCTCATGTGGACAGTAATCAACATGTAGCATTCCAGTCGTATTTTAAAGCGCACTTGCCGTGCTGGGTTTCACTGAACTCCACCTCTATGGTTAACTAACTCTCAAACTGAACGGCCGTCGGCTTTTTCCAAACAAGACTGACAGATAATCATTCGACGAATATTGAATACACGGAAGAGTTTCAAGGTAGTGAAAACATGTTTACGTTGGCACTTCAACAAGCACTCAACTAATGTGTGGTTATTACCATTGGTTTGATTACCGAAGGACGGGAAAGTTCTTTTCCCTAAACACCAATGAATACGAAGCAAATGAACTTGGGATTAGTGTTAAGTCTTCTCATCTTCGCTGTTTCAAACATGTCCATTCAGCGATTAACAACAAGGCTTTTAATGGGTATACGCATTCGGGTTTGCTGTATGAATCAGAGGCCTGACCCACTTGTGAGTAATTTACATCCTGACCCTCATTATTCGACCACCACTGTCTTCGCAAGTTAGTCTGTATCGAATAAGCTGACTGTGTGGAAAACGCAACAGTCTATTGACATGTTTTTATGGAATGTACGAGCCTGTTACACCTGTGGCAATGAAAATGCACGACCTTCGTTGGTTGAGTCAGTTATTCTGTATGCCGACGAGGAGACTGCTCCACTTCGCATTGTTTAATGTGACTGCTAGTGGTTGGATGAAACCACAAGGCGGCCAGGCGATGACGAATTCAGACTATAGAAGTCTTGACCGCCCTACAGATCATGGTTAGCCGGTGCAGTCTGCCCAGTGAAGGATTTCTTTGTCATCCAAATCATTGACTAGAAATATTTATATATATATATACCCGCATGTCATAGTTATCGGAGAACCTCTGTCCGCAAGGTTGTTGATAGTATTTCTTTCCTAACACTCGAATATCTTTATTTCTCGTTTTTCCCTTATTTTCTTCATCTGTCAGTGGAGATTTCCTCTATATGCTCTTATCAACACATTACTTCTTTGTGGACACCTAGCAAGACCATTGAAGGCCAGGCCACCATACAGAAAAATGCTGCTGAAAATTGAAAATAATGGTGACGATAAGTCACATGGACATGCTAGCGAACATGTGTGGTGTTTCGTGACAAATGAAAATTTAACCCGAATAGCCTTGATTCATGGGAGCAGTGTTAGGTTGGTCTTTTTGGGTGAAATTGTGTTATGGTATGTTATGCTGCGTCTGGTACCAATGGTTGTTCCTATCGTATTCGTTGCTAACTTCATGAGCCGGACAAAAACATCGTCAACTAGCTTGCACATTCCTGATCGGTCGGTATTCGAGCGTAGTTTTGCTCTCAATGAGTCTTTGAATGAGACTTAGCATTCTACCTGAGTCATGATTTTCTCGCCTCATTCTCTTCGTTTCGTTTCTTTGGTGTGTAAAGTTAGCAGCAACCCAATAATTTCAACATTTTTTGGTTCACATACTGTTCTCTGTTTACTTTGTGTTTGAGTTGAGTCAAAAGTGGGTTTCTTTTTCAAACGAGTTAATTGCATTTCAGAGTCTGCGGATGCTGCAATCATTGACTCAATATGCTGGTTCGTCCACGCTATAATAAGACGATAGGAAATCGGATTCTCCTCCCTGATATAATTAACACGGCAGATCTTCGTCCCGAAAATCACACCGCGGTCCCCGTTAAGTGCGCACAAGGCAAACGAAAAAGCGGGTGAAAAAAGCAACTTTGTTCTGCTCCGACAACATGTGTGATAAGAGGAAAATTGCATGGTATTTATAGGGTGCACAGTGAACTATCAACATTCTCAAGCCAGAAAACCGGATGATAGACATCAAAAAAGTAGTTAAGGTCACTAAATCACCAACGAGCATGACGGAATAAAGGTCGAACAGGTAAACATAGCAAGGGTTAGCTCTCGACTGTCCACGACATTTCCGCTCATTCTGATTAGACAGAATCGTTTTCTCGAGGAAGGAGGCGGTTTGGGACGGAACAAATGGGTTCCTCTAACAGCGAATAACCCAAAACAGATCCCCTTTAATGTATGACAACAACCGTTCATAAACGTGTTTTCTATACTTTGAAAAGCAAGCTACCCATAACGTAACATACAATTATGTGAAGCGCTTATTCGGTATGCTTCCCGTAGTGGTTGTTTGTATGTGGGACAGTAGTTCACAGATTTTGGTTCGTGGGACACTTCGTGCGTTTCAGGATGTGAACACAAACGAAACTGAGCAACGATCTCCAATAACACAGTTCAAATGTACAAGTTCTTGAAAAACGAACGGTGGCAGAAGTGGCTATGTTTTAGAAAGCAAATCTTCTCGAATGAAAAAAACCTACATGTCAAATACCTGCGACCTGCAAACATCAATTGGCGTTTAGAGAGGGTACCTCTGAAATATTCTTGGTCGAACCAAAACTCAGTTTTCAAGACCATTAGTAAAAAACTTCCAATATCAGATGAATCGGAGACTGGTGAGTTGCAAAGCAAAAGTTGAATCAGAAAGCTACTTGATGTGGATGTTCTACAAACCGGAAATGAAAGCATCAGGGCACAAGATGAGTGACACAATTAGCAAGAAAAGCAAACCAAAGAACGCAACTTATCTTGCCACAATGCGCGAGTTTGGACAAAGCCAACTCACAGCGAGAAGCTGTAAATGTTCTGTCACCATATTCCACTATGCATGTCTGTGAAGTGGGATTTTCCACCCACCTGACAACTAGAAATAAACCTTTCCAGTAGGACTTACGTTGTTTTCTATCCGATAAGGTAGAGTTATTATGTGGGAAAGTGTTACGGAAGACGAGCAGAAAGACCATTAGAAGTTAAAGACAAGAATGAGAAAAACTGCTTAGTTTTTGCCCCTAGAGAAAAACTTTGTCGGTGCATATACTGTTCTAGGTGGTGAGCCAGGATTTTGGGTCCCAATCAAAATGGATCGAAAACAATTGTAGGATAACGTTTGTACTCCAACCGCGCTGATTTGTGGGTATGAGTTGAGAAAGAAACCAGATATGCCTAAATTTTCCAAGTGTTGTGATCGTCAGCGGTGTGAACTGGAAAACTGTGGAGGAATATTGGTTCAACAAATGTTACTCATCCAAACAATAAGGTGACTGGCCGTGAGGTTACCCCCAATCAAACAAAATGACGAAAACGGAATTCACTGAACATTCGATAAATAGGACAACAGATTAAAAGGGTAGTGGACAGAAACTTGGATGCGAGCACAGACTGACACAACGTCAAAAAACTTAGATGAGACACACATTGTTCGATGGTCCGGAAACTCGAGCTGTTGGGGAAACAAATGTGAACACACTAGCTACATTTGACCACGGTGTGCTAAGTCAATATGACTACAATAAGTGGAATACTCACATGATAAAGCCGGGTGTTCCCTAGCGTATATTTCCGAAACGCTTTGGTACGCAATCAATTGGACATGCTGTAAAAAGCTAACAACGTTAACCATGGGGGATCTCATTTATCTAGAATATCTTGAGATCACGGAGGATTAAGATTCTGAACGACCCATTTGGGGAGAATGGTAGGCGTCGTCTGCCATGTTACGGACATCACGGCTACCAACTTATTGGATGCAATCAATGACGTACCCGCATTCAGGCGATTGCGAACTATTATCACTAACCATATATTCTTCGATACGACGCTTTTGATAGCATTCTTCCCTATCACTATTGTAGTACATGGTGGTTTGAGCTACAAGAGAAATTTATCAAGTTTGCTGAGATTAGGTATGCACGTACTTAGGCAAGAAACATTCCATCGACCGATTGAATCAAAAGAGTAACAGGCATGTATGATAGGATGTATTTTGGATTGTCGCAGCGTCACGAACACGGTTGAAAACAAGATATCAAAACGCAAAAGAAAGAAACAAGTGGTCGTTCTGTTTGGTTCACACAGGTTTTCTTCCCCCAACAGTGTTGTGAAGGTGTTATTTTCCAGGAACATATTCACAGATTCAAAACGTTTATCCAGGGTAAATCTCAATATCAAACAAATCGCTCAACTTACTGCCTTTTTGAAAAGGAACACATCCCGTGATTGCAAAAGTGACTACTGTTCCGAAAGTGCGATGCACACCACTGTTGGCCTCTTACGGTCAGTGCTGAATTCCGGTCTGCTGTTTGTAATCCACTCTAGACTCCTCCCAGTCAAAACAGAAGAATTGGGAATGACCACGAAGTGAGGTCACGAGTTACACTTTCATATGTTGATTAGGGTAAGAACACAGGTGATGGACCGTATTAGACTACTTGCAGACACCTGAATTTCAGAGAGCCATGGCACAGAAATTGTAAGTACACAACAGTTTGCATGTTGGTAAAGCAAATAACAGAGTTTGTCGGAGATAAACATAGGAAACAGTCCGTCGAAAACGGTCATATTCCGACAGAAGAGTGTGCAGTCGAGGATTCTGACTACTACAACCTGAGGGCTACCCAAACTTGTTTGTATCAGCTCAGTATTCAAATAAGCGCTTTGGCCGTTGCACTGTAAAGGAAGACGCGTCCGATTTTTGGATTTCGCCTTAACCAGTGACGTGTATAACCATCTTCATCCTCATAAGAAGGGCTAGTGTGTTGACCACTACTCGGCTGAGCTCAAACCACAGACGACCAGGCTGCTATATCCGAATGTTCAGTCAGAATTGTATACCAGTAATGCACATGTTAAGGGATGGAACTTCACGAATGCTCAGGTCAAATATGAGAACCGACTGATTTCGAGTATTGCATGATCAATAACAGTACGGGTAGAACGTGAGTAGAGGTGCTCACACTGTTCGAGGTCAGTTCAATAAATATGCGAACGACTTAGTTTTAGCAGGTAAATATGATACAATGATCATCGGGTGTTTGAAGAAGGAAGACAGATGACTCGTCATGTCCCGGCAAGATAAACGGACCACACAACTTTAGTGATATGATAGCATCTTTGCAACTGGCAACAATCGTGGATATCCACGTTAACAAAAACCACATCCAACTTCTGCAAGCAATGTCAACCGTGTATCAACTTTACACACTGAGACCTCTTGGTCTAATAGATAGAAAACGCATTTCGAGTGGTAGTTCTATCTGTCATACAACTGGAAATGACAGTACAATTAGTTCAGGCATGACAAAAATCGCAGCAGGAAGAAAGAATAGACTCAGGTCAATCGAAAAGACAATCCACGTTACGGCTAATTGGTCCAGTGTATTGACGGTTTTGTGTGTATAGCCCAGATTAATGGTGTGATAAGCAGCACGTGACTGAACTGAAGGTGTCCACGGAGTAGCAATACGCTTAACGATTTGACGGGGACAACCAAGTGGTCAGTTGTCAACAGACTCTGGTTAACCGACGAAACTAGACTGGAAAGTTAACGATGAAAAAGCTGAGCTTCGGTTGCATTCGAACAATTAATAAGAGGTGCAGTGTGTGCACCCGCAAGTGAGCTAAGAAACGACCATTTTTGATGATGGGATTTCTTTAGTTAAAAAATGCTATACTACTCATCAGAAGTCGATCTTATCGAGGTCGCGGGTGTATAGCAATCCGCATTCCTTCGTTTAGTATGTTAAGCCGTCCAAAACAACGAAATCCAATCATCGCCACTACAACTGCCAAACAACTTGAGATGGACAGATCAAGTGAACACCTTACTCGGACACAAAGGTCTCTTCTTCCGGTAGATTCTAGTAAACGCCAGATACATGTAGGCTGTGACTGAACCTACCTAGTTTGACGTTGCCAACCGGATGATCATCATTCCGCTGCTAAGCTTCAGTCAGATATGTGTGAGGTTGAAGTGAATGAAATGCGTACATCTCGCATAGCCTTCAATTTGCACTGGTGATTTATCAGACTGTCATTCTGACAGCCAACTTTTACTGAACTAACAGGAAGCCGCTCCTTGAATTATTGCTATATAAAAATGTTAATTGCACACACCCGTCGGTGGCTATTCTCATTTAGTTCGCATGGAGAAAAATGATGCAAACATGAGAACCTCCAAATGTGTGGGTTTGAAACTACTCTGCAATGTTGATGTCAAGAACAGGCGAATGCATTGTATTGATCCGGATAGCGATACAGACCAGGACCTAGATCTGATCGGGTACAACTATGCTAGGCCGGTCAAACAGGAACAATTACATGAAAGTCAGCTATACTCAGAGGGTTATAAGTCGTACTACTGACTGTGCAGATAATTTGCCCCTCCTGAGCAGTCAGTTGGTTGACATTTTCTTCGGTTCGCAGCTACAAACATCCGGAGCAAAGAAAGGAAACAAGATACCCGACGGGTACAACAATCGGTGTTTAACCACATTACATAGAGAACGCGCATGCTCAGTATGTAAGCGGACAGTAATCGACGGATCCGGTCGCCTTGATGCTGAATGTTTGAATAGGGACGTAGTCTTTTTCAGTAGTTAGGTCCCTTCCCGTCCCCTTCTTTTTTCCTTCTCTCCTATATATAGGGTTTGCTTTTCATGGTTGTATGGCAGTTAAGCACTAGTGTTAACCACTGATGTATTGCTGTCTATGATGATGATGTCGCCGTGTTAACTCACCAAATCTCTTACCACTCAGAGCTGATCAACTGTAATGCGTATTAAAGCCACAGAGCAGAAACGTTCGGCTCTACCTCAGTGCACCCACCTGGTGACAGATAACCATCTGACAAGACGTACCGTCGACTGAGCAAAAACGACAATGTAAGCTGCGCGTAAGCCCATCCAAACCAACTCTAGACAGCGGGAAATCATCACGTGCCTTAAAGTCTCTGTCGTACATATATGTATGCACGGTGCGTACATAAACAAAATCGAAAAAAAAACACGTGGAGACAAAGATACCCGGCGAGCAGACGAATTTGATCAGTGACATTGTAAAGGAGAGGTAGAAATAACCATTGAAAATATCACAGTCGCGTGCCACCTCTGGAAAGAAAAAATCAGATAGAGTGTACACCGATTATTCACAACATACGCAGGCGCGGCAGACATAACGATGAACACATTTGTGGGCAGAATTGGCGGTTTCATTCCGATTTGCACAGTGATGGAGAGAAACAAGGTAACCGAGAACGGAAGCAAAAAAAGTAAATCGCAGATCAATTTGTCTTTTTTTATCAATGTGTGTGTAGACGAAAAGGATCGCACTCGTTGCATAGCGTCAATTACGAAAATCGATGAGATTGGTTCTAGAGAGAAAAAGAGAATCAGAACGCCGGGAATGTCTTATAACTTGCCGACGTGCCAGAACAAGTGAGGCTGAATGGCGAACGCGACGAAGCCGGAATGATATGTGTGAACAGCCAAAATAGCGTGGGTGGATTTGTGAAGGATGGCGATGTGCAAGGTCCGAATGGACCCCTACCTGATTGCGATGGGCTGAAGGAACATGTGTCGTTAGTGAGAAAAGAAGCCATATACAGCCGTCGTGATTATCCCGGGCAGAGAATCAGGATGAAAGCGACCCTAAGCATCGAATATGGGTGTTCACGTTTTGTAGAACACACAAACACGACAACACCAAAACAAAATCGGCACAACTCAACCGCAAGGGAGAAAAAATGTGAACGTGAAAACGATAGTTGTGTGGCATCAAAGTGAGGTTGGTTGGGAGGAGTGGATGAATGAACAGCCTAACTTGTGGACAGGGAATGGTGCCTTGGCGTCTAACATGAACAACTGCTTTGACGGTTTCCATCATTGCCAGCGGAGCCACCGGAACCACCCAGTTCCACCGTACTTCGAACATTTCCCGTGCCAAACGAGCCCTTACTCAACACTCCGGCGTCAGCACCATTGAGATTCACGCTGTGAAGAATGGAAGGAACACAGGAGACCAGTTAGAAAAGATGGTAACCACAACTGGACAGAGGTTGATGAGTAACAGTCTGCATACAAAACAAACGATTGCTACTGTAACGCTATAGGTTGTTGTTCGACCACGCTAATAGAAAGCCTTGTAATTAACAAGGGAACGATCTGTCGTTTGTACCCCCTGAATATCATGTTTGATAGCGTCCGGCTGTCTTAACTTCTTGTTCGTCAGGCTGGAGTCTCGATCGCTGTCAGGTGGCGTCTCAACCCAATCCGAAAGTGTCGATTTAATTCAAACCGAAAACAAGTGCACGATGTTAGGTACTCACATTGTGTACTGACGATTTAAATTGTTGGCAAGACCTATTCTCATAACTCTGATAAAGTTTATTCACGAGGCATTCAGTCATTTTGTCCATTGATGCTGAATGTGCCTATGAGTAAGGATGTCTCCATTGGAAGATGCCTCGTAGAGGAATGGAGTACTGCTAACCGTTGACAAGTTCATTGGGCAATGACCAGTACGAAAATAATCGCTTATAGGACACGTGCCTGTTTATTGTGAAATCAAAGTATTTCAAACAAACAACCACTGTGCTCAGCCCACTGGAACAAGGCTAACTGATGGGGCCAACAAGGCTGGATCTACGTACGAGAACCTGAAGTTACAAATGACAGAAATCCACGGAGTGCCACGGCTGAGGATATCTCGTCAACAAGACACAATAGTATGGTTACGGATCCCCACACCTGGACGAAAAATTCCCTACATCCATCCAATCCTTGTGTGTTTTGTCCTGACCACGTAATACCTCCTCAATTCACTTGATGATCATCCACGGTTAACACGAATTCCTTGCTGATCTTCGCAATTCAAACAACATTTACTACGCATGCCTTGGTGACAGTTCAGATCCAGACACTGTGCAGTTTGTTCTGCGCAACGGTCTGACAATTCTACACATTACCATCGAGTGTCTGCTGGCATGTTTCCACTCTATCTCCTTCAGCTGTATTGTGTTCTATTGGCTGGTTCAGGCGTATTTAATTCACATGCAAGCACCTCCTGAGAACACTGACGTACGCGCTCCGCACTTGCCAGCCAGCCTTAAGAGGGTTCCTTGTTGTTTGTATCGCTGGGCCTGCAGTGTCCATTTGGTGCCTGTTTGTTGTTATACTCTTTGTGAACGTAAGTAATTGAGATTTTTTTGCAACAGTGACTTATTATGTTGCTAGTAATACCGTATAGTAACCCATTCAACTTGTTTTGACCCATTGGATGCGATTCGTATAGGCGTTGCAACGATAACGCTGCGACATAAACTTCACCCAAGCGTTTCGTCGCTTATAAGGATTTAAGTGTCGTTCAAGAGTAAACTTAAAGGACACGTAAATAAAAAAACGAACAAGAAAGCTTTCTCGACTGAGCACCACACAAATTCGATAGAAGGTTTCACAATTGGACGAGTGTTACCAATAACCTAAATTGAAAAGATGCGATGAAAGTCACGAGGTTTACGAGTGAGTCACACTTCATCAAACGGGCAGGGCGATTCAATTGATATTGAAAAAAAAACCTTTAGCTATTTAGCCACGAATAAAAACACTGCCCGGCTGATGGAACGCGAAGTTTAGGATTCTAGATAATCTGAAATATTCCAACAGTAGAGTTATCACTATGGATAGACGGGACACTTACTGAATGTCCGTCTTCAAGAAAATCCGATAACTCGAGCAATACCGAATATGTGCGAACAGTTAACTGAGAAAATTAGGATGTGCCCAATACGAGGTTAATGTCATGCTGGTAACCAAGGTTGCTTCAGGAGAAGGCGGAACTGAGTTCGAAACCGGGTTGTCGCAAGAATGAGCTTCCAAAATTGGAGGTTAGCGCCTCTCAAAAGGAGTCGACTGAAGAAGTAAAGTGGGATGAGGCGGCGACTAAATGTACACGGTCTTCAAGTTACGTTGATAAACATCTTCATTTAGACCACTGATAACAATCATTGTTTAGCAGGCCTGCGATTTCAGCTTGGCCGACTAGTTATCGATTTCAGATGACAGGAAGATCACTGATTGTCCGCTCTCGGGAGACGATCGGGTCGATTAATTAGACACCAACAGATCATGCTGGTGAGGATGTCAGTGAAACAACGACTAGCCCGTCGACCTCAAAAGCACTATGAGAGCTGGGGCTCGACATGCCGAGCAGAGGATGATATGAACCACTGAAACTCAAATGAAATGGCGAAGCTCGAGTTCAACTTTTGCTTTCACGGTGGGTTAATAGGAATTGTTTCACTGAACACACAAGCTGCAATCATTTCTCAATAAAAAAAGCATCGCAGAACAGATTGTATCTAGATTCCTTTCCATTCAAGTCAAAATTGGTAGCGGAAACATCACGAAAACAGGGTGAACGGCTTTACACATTACACTTTGCCTCAAAAATCACTAACTGTGATGACCATACTTTCAAAAATCCACAAACATCTTAAGAGCATGCCAAATGACACGTACAAACACGTACTAACTAATCATTCAAATGCACGTTCTACAAACTTGCATACAAATAACGGCTATTTCATAATTCCGCTCTTCCCGTGAATTGAAGGTTTGGTCGAAACTCAAAGAAATTTGAGATGAACCATCAAAATGTTGGGTAGAAAGATTTTCACAATAACTTAAATTGGAAACCGCCCTGAATTTTCGAGATAACCTTCTCTTCAATGACCTAAGCAAACTAGAGCAGTGCCTCTAACTTTACTATGAAGCAAAGTTCCCTCACACATTTGGTTTCTAATGTATTTAAATTAGATGAAAATCTAAGTGCACCAGTCAGCGCCAGTCCTAGTGTTTTCCCGTCTAACCTCCAGCATTACTTTCGTGTTTCTTATATCATTCCTTTCTGGACTCTTTCCTTTCATTCCATCCACTCTTTTCCCCGCTACTTTTCTATACAATTTGACACTGGCACTGGATGCAGGAGATGCGTTAATATCACCGCAAGCAGCGCGTGTTACCTAAGAATTCAGTCGTCTCAAAATCAGGTTATTTCTCAAAAGACATTCGGTAGCAGTTACTTTGCCAACGCCAAAGCCACTTTTAACAGTTACTTGTCTGTGAGAAAAAAGTACGACTAAATTAAATGGCTTCCATCACAGTTTGTTTGTTTTCTAGACATGTTAGCGGAGCAGTCAGACGACTTTGCGATTTATCTCACGGTCGAAATGCTCGAACTGTTGTTTTGGAAATGATATTGATAGAAGGAAAAGCTGTCATTTTAGAACAGAACAGCTTTCTTCTCTCAGACAATTAGTTTCACATACGACGGCCCAAGCACTAACTGGGCCATTACCATCTTGGGTCGAGTTGAAGTAGACAGAGGCCCTTTCAAGGAAGTCATGAGGTACACTTGATGAGATCCCTAAACACCATACAGAATGTGTATTTGGAACGGCTGTAAACCTGTTGTGGAACTGCCCTACTTCTCACGAGAGTGACATTCAGAGTTTTCGAATCAACGATCGTTGGATCGACACCATCCAGGCTTGTTAGACTGAGACAATTAGGAAAGAGCCGACTGAAAAAAGGAAACAGTTGCTGACTCCCGTGGGGCAATCAAAACCGAAAGTATACTTTCAACCACGACAAAAACAGCGTTTCGAATCTTTCATAGCCTTCAAAAATTCGAAAGCCTGAGGAAGTTTTCAGTTTCTCAAAACGAACTACACATTTCTAACTTCACAATTAAAAAACACCTGCGGACGATAACATGCATAGAATCAGCTTCACCTCGTACGTGTGCGTCTATGTAATCACGTTTGTTTCAAAACATCAAAAGACCAGTGCTCCTCAACTGAGAACGCAGTTGGCGAAACTATCATGTTTCTCATGGCATGTACCAATTAGTTGACGGTTGCAAAGATGCTCACATAGACAGTACAGGCTATGAGCTCTATCAGAGAACGACCGAAAGCATCAAGAAAGAGCCTTAACAACTGGCTACGCAACAACTATAAACTAGTGTACGTGTTTCTCGAAGATCTGCATAATCAATTTCTAAGCACTTATGACTGCAGATTACCGAACTGATCCAGTTAACGCATTCGAGGAACTGCTGAGCAATTGAAGCAAGAAGTTACCGATCTTCCACAAAGCTATGCTCACCTCAACTTACCAGTTGGTGTCCTGTGAGCAGAGATCGCTAAAATAATGACAGACCGCTGCAGTTCTGATTGCACAACAGGGTTTAGCTGTATGCGCACTACTCTTGCTGTTTATCCCTATTTGTCCGACACATATAATCTGTATGTTTTACATTCGCGGCTGATAGCACACAGTGATGTGTGTCAACTTTATGCTCCGATGAAGTGGTTACAGGGAAAACGGTGTATCACATCTGGAGTACGCTCAAAAGTTTCCTCGCTCGTTCACGGAGCCGCCTTCTAGTAAACCGTACGCGAATGAATAGTCACTAACAAAACTGAACACCACGATATGAATGCATGTCAGATGAGAAACAGAAGTGTATCAAACTGAGAGTGCACGCGAGCAGGAGAGGTCAATAGACGCTGAAGGAGAGAAAGAGAGAATATGGTAAATGCCTATTGGATAGGTTAAAACTCGTGACAGACATGGATGTTTCCAAGACAACGTCAGTCCAAAATACAGATTACCACACAGATCAACGTGCAATGTAAAAGCAGGCGTTACCCGGAATAGGTGAGACTGCGAGGCAATGTGATCGATAACTGTTAGGTACCGTAAGGGAAAGAGAGAAAAATAAGGATGACGGCAGAAACAATGGGTTCAACAAATACATGCACCGGTGGGACTCAAACCACCAAATATTTAGAACAGTCTGAGTTAAACATGAAAGGAGGTCTTGTAGCCGTGGTTTGTATGCAGTACCAAGATAGATCAGTTGTGAGATGAATGGTTTGCATTCAGCTGACAGGTTGCAGATTCAAGAAACCAACAGTAACTTTAACAGGCCCGTCTCAAGTAAAACTCACAGGACCGGCAATTCAGTGGGTAAAATCGTCTGTTCTTAGGATAAGGGCTACCAGTCCGAATTCGAGCTCAACTATCTCGACCCGAACAGGACGGAAACCGATCGCGGAATGTTGGGTCGGGACGGGGCGGGTATTGCTGCCCATTATCGCCTTTCCAAATACTGGCACCGTACTCGTAACTATTTATAAAGTCGACCGTGCACGCCTAGTGCATGCTCCAAATGTGCTCCGATCACTCGGTATTGAAGTTGCACCCTAAAATCTACAGCAAGGTGCACGTACCATAGATCGTTCACTAACAGCATAGGCGGGAGCTTTAAACGAATGTTTTCGAACCGCAGTCGATGTTGAGAATCACACATCCTGGTGTCCCATTCGATAGAGACATCTCAAGTCATTGAGAGAAGTTCTGTTTCTGCCGAGTTTAATTTTTTTGACATATCAGAGTAGGCAAAACGACTAATAGTTGACTTAAAGACCTGTATATGAGAAACTAAGAGATGAAACAACTGCATAATGTCCATCAAATGAGGCAGCTGAGAAAGTTGACTTCATGTGAATCGTAGCTGCTACATCAAATCTAAGTTTGCTTCGTCACCGAAACTAAAAGCTGCTATTCAAATTAGACGAAACTGAAAATTTAAACGAAATCACTCGCCACAAAGGTGTGTTAACGTCGCATGACTCAAATAACTCAGCCAATTATTGTTTCTGTTCACTCGGTTGGCTTAACTGTGAAATCAGAAATTAAGCTACAAGAATAGGAACGCGTCAAGCCAATGAAAGCAGCAGATCCGGAAAGAGTTTCATCTTTTTCGTACAAGATGCACTGCCAGTGCCACTGGTGCGCATCATTCGAAGACGCGACGATCAGGACGAAGTAGGTGTTGGAAACACTGGAATGGCATTCACGTCTCGAAAGAAGAATTGAATAATTACCGAAGGTTCTTCTAGTGAGTACAATGTAACTTAAAAGTACCTGTTGCCATAATCAGTTCCCCACCTTCGAATTACCGAAACATCCCAATCCAGTAACAAAACCTTGCTGCTGATAGCTTACGCACCCTCTTGTTTAGTTCATACGACTTCCTCGTTGTTAGACAGACATGGCAAGGATGTGCAACACAGCTTTTATGACTACAAAACGATATAAAATTTACAGGAGAGAAAGCAGGATCCACTGCATCTTAAACTGGCGGAAGAATGCTTCAAACGATGCCTTCAACGTGCTACACCAGTCACAAATAATCCCGTACTCTAAACAAACGTGGAACTCCTCAGGGTACGATTACTTCCCCATTCTTCTCTGCTTCAGGTACTACAGATCTTCCAGCTAGCTAATGATGATTGTGCGCATTAATATGCTGACACAGTTATGGTTTACAATTCTACAGGTAACGATTAGGTTCCGGTTACACAAGAACTAACAAAACGGCAGATTGCACTGGGTACATGTTGAGAAAAGCACTTTTTCCCAAGAATACGTTACATTTACCGAGGGAAATAGAGGCTTCTATTTTGAGAACTCGAATGCCCGCCATTATTCTGGAAAATTCGAGTTCGCACGCTTGCTTCTGACTGGTCCGTTGAGTGTCCTAGGACCAAGGCCGCCGGGAACCTATCAATGCAGCTGCTGTGAGCCACTGTTTTGCCTTTGGGCTGAGCAAATAAAGCTCGTTTGAAGGCCGTCTTTTTCATTTCTTGTTGGGAGGGAGGTCTAAGTTGCGAACGTTGGGTCCGAGTACTTGCATTCTGATTATCCGTGTCGTTTGCGATATGGTTGCGTTTTGTTCGTGATCGAGGTACTGCTCGCGGTCTTTGTGTTCGTTCTTGCCTTCCTCTCTCAGGAGGTCGTAACAGCACCTTCAGCGAACAGTAAACTGAGCAGAATGTTCAGCCAGTTTCTACTCGTTATAAGAGCAAGATTACCTACGCATCTTCAATATCCGTTAGATCAACCGCCATTCCAAATTACAAGCCTGTTAAATGTCTTGGAGTGCTACTATCCAGTGATCTCGTCTGATCATAACATGGCACTGAAACCTCAACGAAAGCTGATCACTTCCTTGTCTGTCACTCAGTCCTCAACATCACAACCCTACAATATGAAATCATTTGACGTGGATTGCACGTAACCATACCGGTTTTTACTGTTTTCAATCATATTCGCTGACTGTCGGCAAAAGATGCTAGTATATTACGCCTACCCGTTTAAGCAACTCAATATTTCAAGTGAGCTTGGATCTAGCTTTTTCGTTGGCTGTTGGCTTCAATCACTCCAAAGTCTGCGATAAACCTCCCTCCAGACTTTTCTTTGATCCATGCTCCCGTCTTCGCAGCATGGTCACCGAAGGTGTATATCATAACTACACTGAATATTCGTCCATGCACCTATTTGTGTTCATCAGCATACAGAGCACTAGTTCCTTCAGATCTCACACGTTACCTTTGTAAAAAGCACAAAAAGCTTACAGACAAAACAAACGGAAGTCGTTTTTCACAAGATGATATAACTAAAGATGCAGGATACTAGTGTGTTCACTTGTTAAATGTTCGCTCATTTTATGCTAATAAACCAGTGTGCTGTTGCTCGCGAATGAATGGGTTTCATCCACGACAAAGACGGTAACTTCAGACGATTTGTCGTTGAAAGAACAGATATACCAGTTCATAGCACAGGTGCACGAAACGCGTAAAAGCATTAAGTTCCAGACCAGAAGAGGTAAGTAAAGAGTTAAAGAAACAATTCATGTGCTCAATTCTGTTCACTTGTAGCCTTAAAGTATGACCAAGAGGACGGTTTGATCATTCTAGAGATCCCAAGTATAACCATTCAAATGGCCTTAGTAAACGCTTTGTTCACATCATGACAACGGATGAACGCCGTGTATTGTCACTGTCGAGTAGAAACGATCCCTAGTTCTTTCGCAGGATGTCAGAAACATTTTCCGACTGCTAACCACAAGTCCAGCAGGTATTGCCACATGAACCTCTTCATGTTAACAAGTAAACGGTACACTCAATCAGTAAATAAAGCAAACTGACGTCAGTAAGAAACACCAACTGTGAGAGTGTCCAAGGAACACAGTCCTCATCAACCTTCTTTTCAAAGGCGATTCTTTACCAAACAATTTGAAAACAAAAACCAGCGTTACATTGAGGTGCGCTTATAAGGATGTAAAGTCAACTTCGTAGCCGATTAGGTCGCTTCTATAGCTTATCCAGAAAAAAAGTTTTAAGTTCACCACACCAGCCATTGTAATTGTCAATTTTCCTACAGTTGCGCAAACACTGGGGACGCTGAGAGCCACAAACAAAGTGTGTTGACCGAATTGACCGGTAGGTGTGTTCACGCGTTAGGTGAGGTGAAACAGCCAGTGAGTAAAACATGCAAGGACTTTCGTCAAAACACTCTCTCATTAGGGGTCACAAAACTCGCGTTGCATAGAGTCAGTGTCAAAATTAGGGTGAAATGTTCTAGTTTAATTAGTCCTGGGGTAAGAAATAAGCACATTATTTACTCTTCCAGATTTATTATGAAGAGCAGTTGAAAGGTCTTAGAAGTTGGCGTTTATACATCATCTGAGAAATTTTTGTCATAAATCTAGTCTCGTACGATAAGCTTGTGATACGTTTGCCATTCCTTTTTATTTTTACGTGTTATATATATATACATGATAGGCATGTTGTTTAGTTTTTAATGGTTCATTTTCAAAAAGTACCCCTATCCACTCGAGTCAGAACAGTTTGTTTAACTGGTAAATCGAAAAGCAACCCAGATCCACAGAAGATGAAAATCGGTCACAATTGACTGTGGCTTTCACATTCCCATAGACGTTTTCAGCTAGCTCTTTTCGAGGAGTTTGGCCTTTGTCAGAAATTTTTAGTAGTTCATATCTTCGCAACGGCCAGAAACGCTGGCGTAAACGCACCTGTTTGATTGAATAAACCTCTGAACGAAGACTAGGAATTTCGGCCGGGAGTGATATAAGCCGAAAATAGCCTATGAGACCGAGTGACGTGTTGCAGATTATCTTGCTGTTCTATATATAGCTTACTTGGTTAAGATGTTTCAAAGTATCGGAGTAGACAACGTTTACCGACAAAAACACTGTTGACTGAATAGGTGATCAGCCAAAAGTCGTCTAGTTATTGTGCTTCATTCTTCCAAAGGTTTCAAAGAGTTCGTTGGCTGCCATTCGATCAGATGCACCCCACCTTGTCTGTCCTCAGTCTTAGTAGATTTACCGGTATTGTAAATAGCAAAACTGCTTTCGTCATGATAAATCGTCATATTGATGTGACAAAAGAGTATGATTTGGTTTTCGCTTTGAAAGAGGCTCGTTGAAAATCTGTGAGAATGCGAAAGCGACATTTAGTTTACGGTCTGTCTTAGTTATCGAGATGTTCTCACTCTGATATCCAGTTTTTATTGGATTTTCTGTTGGAACGCTGTGACATATATAAATAGACAGAAGCTGCTGACACAATCCGTCACGGTGAGACAGGACCTTGACGTGGTGTGACGGCTTGCGCATCTCGATGACCATTTGGGCTAAACTGGACAGAGAGTTACTCATAGCAGGCAGGCCGACAGGTAGAGGTCTGACAAACCACAGTCTCCTGGTCCTCCAGGTTGGGGGTTGGAAGATGGTTGGCATCTCTTCTCGAAAAACGTACCATTTCTGGTACACCGCCACCCACCCGCTGTCTTGCGGTACCGGCTTTTGAGCCAAAGGCTTTGGTTGAGAACCCTAATCGTTCTCCTGTCTAGGTCTGGGCGTCCTGACAGTATCTCAGCCCACACA
>QNGE01001109.1:0-36934 GCA_008508345.1 Paragonimus westermani | reverse complement strand
ATACAATCCTATGAGTGTAACTGCTTTTCGTCTGACTGCTCCCCTTTGGCCTGTCTGACAAGGTTGCACCTGGAAGGACCGGAGTCCTAGTCAGCATAGCCCGCCGGATCAAAACAGTACACAAGCCCGACCACCTCGTCAAGGTAGCAGTACAGGTCGGTAAGTCTACTTCAACCTGTTATCTACCAAAATCCGCAGATCTAGAACGAGGCCAGCCAGGCACGTCAAAAATCGATTGAATATTTGCGTCACAGATCCTACGACGATGTGAATAAAAAGCAGTACAGTTGAAAAAGCAGGACGGGTTCGATCGGGACGCACGTGTAACACACCACCAAAATAAAACTCAAACCAGGCAAAAGACACTCGAATACGCGTAAATGGCATATGTGTTACGTAATGGAGAAATATACACAAAAACAATACTTCGGCAACCTGCGGGGAGCATCTAACTCCGACAACGAGACGGGGCAACCAGTGTGTTGAAGACGTTCACCTCGTAGCTTGTCTCGAGTATGCGCTTCGCAATTCGTAATTTTACATCAATGTAAACTGAAGGGTTGGAGTACCTACTCATAGCGACAAAACCAAATAAGCCATCCATAAGGTGTGACAGATATTACCTAAGTGAAACATAATAAGTGTTCAAACGGCAGCAGAGAGGGGCACGCCAAGTAAGGTATTTAATGATGAGGTTTGCATCGCTTCGAATTTTCCTGAACAAAATCAATCGAGTCATACCAAAAGCTTACACAAGGTTGAACGGTGACTGATGCTATGTGAATTGAACATGATTACAAAGTTTTTCCGGCTAGCCCAGAATAATAATTACACCCAAGCTTCTATCTTTGGAAAAACTGAACGAACAGTTCAAAACGGTAACATATTCTGGCAAGTAAAACAAGAGAATATAAAGCGGAACATAAACAAACAGCCACCAAAATGAACACTTTACACCAATGTTGGTACCTGCTGCAATGGCCCACTGCCTGATGAATGTTAACAATTCACAAATATTGGAGTTAGACAAAGTATTTCAGGATAGCATTCGGCAGCCAGCGTTATGCGATGAAGAAACAATTCAGTAGTAGTCTCTGATGTCAGCTGTGTCGTCTTGAACGTAAGCCGCTTCACTTAACAAATGTTACTCTTTTGTGCCGGTGGCACGATTGAAAAAAACAACAGTCTAAAAACAAGTGCTTACAATCACAAAAGGCGTTCACGCGACCCAACCAGAGGAAAGAATACAGCGAAATGATGTCGAGACCATGGTACACGTACGCACTGATTACATCAAGTACCTGGCAATTCGCCAGCACGTGGTTAAGGATGTTCAGAACAGGCGGACAAGCAAGTCAGTTAACCAGGCAAGGAAAATAAACAGCTCACGTTGTTTGAGTCAGGCAAGTCGAAACTTGAAAAGTGATGACACAAATGCGTACCAATGCTTACGGTTTGGCTAAAGGATGAAAAGAGCAAACCGACCGGACAATGTGATCTTAATACACAAAAGATGTGGTTGCCTTCTAGATCAAAAATTTTGAGATCAACTCGATCACTGCCGAACATCAAAGGTGGTCATAATCGGTAGGGTGGACATGTGTGCATTCCGACGGCAAATGGATTCTAAAACTAAGTGATCATTCATCATCATCATAGACGGCAATTCATTACTTTCTCACTGATGCTTAGCTGCCACAATTCAGCATCAGTCTGTACTATTGTATCATCATTTAAGCAGTGCTCCATCGAATCATGCCAGCTTGCTCCAATACAAAACAACTGGGAAAAGATTCTGTAGTAGCCAAAAACTCGCCCGGCACATGTGAATTACATGTTTAACTGATGATCTACACTCAGTTCATTGGTCACGTCGCTCAACTATCAGAACAAAATCGAAAGCAATACACCAGCGGTGTTTGAACTACGAAAAATCGGGAGAAGAATGTGACATAAACCATAACCACCCTGAGAATGAACTCGAACAATCACCATCACAATGCCAATGCCTTGTAGACAGATGGACGGGCAAACACGAATAATACAGCTTCTCTGCAGCTTCTAGTATTCCTTTCGTTATCCGTATTTATTTCAAAAATAATCCTACAGCATCCATCCCGTTGGATCCAATTAGTCACTATCTTCAGCCACAGGCTGGCTATGAGTCATGCGACTTCTATGTGTGATGTGCAAGAGTGACTAACCTACTGACAACGCTCTTTATTTCAGCATGCCTTAAAAAGGCAGTTTTACACCTTGCAGCCGGATTCTAACCTTGTTCCCTTGGCACCTTCACACCATCCAGCTCACAAATGACCCAATGGGTCACACGGGAAACTTCATGAGGTGTACGCTTGAATATTTCATTTGATACCATGATCAATTAGTCGCGTCATATCAAAGAACTGCGCCTATAGTTGGAGACTGAATAACTGATAGAACTAAATTAAGAGGAGGCACCGGTGTGATAAACCGATATGAGCAAATGAAAAGAAACGAATAGACGGCTGAGTCGCAACGACCTAACAGGTTAGAGGAACGACACTACAAACGTTCATGCACTATTAAACGGGTCAACAATGGTCAATACAAGAATTGTGGTATTCGAGTCAGGACAAACGAACGTTGGGGACACTATAACAACACAAAGCACGCAGTGTGCGTTACAAAATAGCCGCTGATTACGAATTTCCGAGTCCCCGGAAGGATAACTGTTAGAATCAGCTGTATATGATAATATGAGCGATTCCACATAAAGGATAGACTACAGTCTAGAATCCCGTTTAGACGTATGTCTAATGTCAGTGACCAAGTGAAGAGCACCTATTTTAGTGAAGCACTGACGTAAAACTTCTATGACCAAACACGGGGAAGAAAAAGATTTGACTGAAACAACAGTGAAGAGTAGCTTCTTCGTAAAACGAATTTCAATGGAGAGGTTAAGTGGGTTTCTAGATATCATGTCGTTTCATCATACAGGGCTGTAGACTACAGTCTGTAGATTCAAATGGCGTTGGTTGAATCAGAAATAACTATGTAAAATCAACAGATGCACACACGCAAACACAACACACATCAATTACCGAGACGATCAGGCGCTGGTGGATTAGGATGAAGTTCCCTTAACCCAACAGGTATTACCTTGTGTAAACCAAAAAAACAATAGGCTGCTGGCTGCACTATACGTCCATGTGTCAGATAACCCACAAAGTTAGAATGTTGTGAAGTGTTACGATATTTAGATGAGACCCAAATGTAAAAAGTCAGGGCTTCGGCCGGATTCGAACTAGCGACAGACACATTTGGGTCTCATCTAAATTCATAAATCTGCCACACTACTAATTAGTAATACAATTTCTATGCTCAGCAGTGGCGTTGGTGGATTCCAGCGTGAACTGTTTGAGAAATCCTGCCGGGGCAGTCGATCCCCTGAATCATTTGGTGGATTCCATATGAGACAGTGGGACGGGTGGGTAACAGAGTCCAAATGTGAAATTTCCGAGCTCCTGGTGTGGCTTCGTAGCTCAGCTGGTAGAGCGCTTGGCGCGTTGAGGCATGCTGTGTCTGTCGCTGGTTCGAATCCGGCTGAAGCCCTGACTTTTCATATTTGGGTCTCATCTAAATTCATAAATCCGCCACACTACTAATTAGTGTTACGATATTGTTGCAAGGGTTACCATATTTTGTGCAAATGAGCGATCGACGAATTCAAACCAGAGCCATGTTATCATTGGTCACGCCATAAAATCGTCACTCCACCTTCCCTACGTAAGTGGCCTAGTACTCACGAGAAAATACACAGACGAATTAATTTTTCCAATACGACTGCCAGATATCCATATTGAACTGCGCCCTTTCAACCATATGACGAAAACAAGCAACTGTGTAAAGATAGTCAGGCAACTGGAACAGTAATAATTTGTGAAACTGTTAAGTTGCTGTGGTCTTGGAAAAACAGTGCGACAAGATGCAGGGCTCTTGGCATAGCAGCTCGACTAGCACGACAACAGGAAATGAATCGGCCTCGAAGGAGCCAATGTGCAGCTGACTCCCACAACATGACTGCAGCTACCCTCAGTCCATGGTGTGCTCAAGGACGATACAGTGCAGCATTAACTTAACACTTGTTGAGTAGGCAACTCCCGTTATGTTTCAATCCAACAATGGATTGCAGCCCACCGGTTTGCAGCACAATCAGGCCGCCGTGACTAGTCGGGAAGAACTTTGACAATGAAGACAAATCCACATACCACAGAAAACTGTGTTGGGTAGTAAACGTTCTCTGAATCCCTTAAAGGGTCGAATTTTGATAGCTGACAGCAACTGGTCCACTCGATGGCTACGTCACACAGCGATTTCTGTAACGAACACAACAACGCACAGGGTTGACGAAGCAATACAAATCATCAGCATGCGTACACTAGTATCATGTTTCCGTGCTTATGTGACATTCGTTGTAAGTAAACCGAGATCAAAGTGACCAGGCAGTTAAGTAAACCACCGTGAAGCGAAGTAGAACGCGCGTCAGATCGCATCGATCACCACAGTGTCGACACGAGCATCCCGCGGACGTAAACACCGACTCACATCCACAAGAGCAGGCATAAGTTCGTACTTTCAGACAGCTTGAGTACACGGGGGCAATCCAGTGAGCGATGTAGATCAAACCCGGTGATGTCACAATCGATCACCAGTTGTAATTGTGCACACATTTTGGGTGTGCATAACTATGCCGAGTGAAAAACACCACAGTATGTCACGTATGTTTGTTCATGGTATCGTAACGAACACGGAGATATTAGGACAAAGCGGACGTTCTTAGAAGAGATGACAGGTTGCAGTGGCATCACCATTTATGATGTCAACTTACAATGCGCGAGCCAGTCATGCATCCACGGGTGCTTCTGCATTGATTTTTACCAATTCCCAAATCAGAGTTTAACTTCAATATGAGTACGTACATGCAAGTGTCTTTGCTGATAAGTAATGTAGCAAACTTGGAGGATATCCGGCTAAGAAGATACTAGGATTCTGCTGGACTCGAACCGACGACAGGGATAGCGTGCCTACGTGTGACAGCTGTGTACTTAACTATGCCACAGAACCACACCGACAGCCCAGAAATCCTAACATTCAACCTTGGGCATGTCACTGAAAACTCGCTGCACAGCCTGAGATGTTTGGGTCACATACTCTGTATGCCAGCTGGACGTTTGCCGCATCGGGTATTATATAAAATCGTGTGGTGGTCAAGCAACAAAGTGGTCACGAAATATGAATGTCCTGAATGTTCCACTGAGCGAAGTGGGCAGGTGTCGCCTGCTTGCCTGAAATCCTCGTGATCACTCAAATCACTCGTTAGAAACGCTATCTGAGAGGGCAGTGCACGAAGTCCATGGCATACCTGCATTCGTACCATTTCTCGTTCGTCCGCTCAGTCTTCTTTATTATGGCAAAACCTCCGATATTCAATGCCATTGTTGAGGTGAGCAGCGACCCGAGCCACAGTATCTTCTGACCAGGCTGACGACTATTATGATGATAACGCGATCAGAGGAAGAGCATGTTACGAAATCCTTTGCACATCTCAAGTCTCATTGTGCAGTGAAACGACCGGAAATACGGAGAACTTGATAAGAACATAGTGAATGATGGATTGTCTGAGCCAGTTCGTATGCAATGGTGAATGTTTCATAGTAGGAAAGGACACTGAAACTTCAAGTGTTAGAGTTCGACAACAACTTAAGCATGTTCCACCTGCACCACTAGAGACTAATTCGGATAACCCTATCAACTCAACGACAGAGACAACGGTAATTGGAACCGGTGGAACATAACGTCAGCCAGAGTGACCGTTAGAACAGTGTCAGCCCAAGCGATGAAACAGTTATTACGGAAGACTCTTGAGTAACCAGAGAATTCACCGACATGATTTACAACACTCAATTGTATTGTTGTCTATGATGACGATGATGATGGCTTCGCGGCGATAACCTGGACACCTAGATCTAGTCGCAACCTCGAAACTTAGCCAGGTAGTATGCTACAGTCCACAAATGCCAACTTTAAAGCACTGATGAGAAAACGAGAGAGAAAAAAAACGAAAGTAGTCCACAATCAGGATATACTCACCTTCCTTCCTGCACATTTTGATAAATCTTTCTGGCAGTCTCAATGAATACATCATCAACGTTTGTACCGCTAGGCGGGGAGATAATGCCAAAAATAAAAGAATAACAAATGAGTGGTTAGCAGAATATGGCAGCAACTTCAAATCACCATCCTAATCATTAACAATAAAGTTTTCCACCCAAAAAATGAACTAACGATGAGAAAGAAGATAGCTCAATGTGTATAACACACGGTATTCTGAGACTTAAACTGGAAATCAAAAGAATAGGTGAACACCAAACTCTGAGAGGACTGAGCAAGACAAAAATAATAAGTCTAGAGAACCCAATAACTTTGTTCATCCAGAAAACAATGTTATAACCTTACCATTCCAAGATGCGTTTGTTCACTTGAGTGCCGAATACAAAGAAACTACAGAAATCTAGTCAGTGGGATTACTCTAAGGCAGGTCCGGCTAGACTGAATGGTCGCGATAATTAAAGTCGGCGTGACCACAGTGAATTTCTCTGAGCACAAGAGATTACTCAACGTGAACAGTGAAAAATTGGTGATTAGTGATAGCACACCGCGACGCAATCACGAAGAAAACGGCTCATAATAAGAAATCAAAGACGGAGAAATTAAACTTAGTTAGCAGAACTCTTGAATAAAAAAACAAATAATCCACATTAACGTGCTTAAAACATCTGGTAAAAAAAAACAAGAAAGTTGAAACCAAATGTAAGACAGCACTGTGAAGATAGCTTTACTGCAACCGTAAGTACCCTATTCCACAGATTACTAGTGCATGACAGGCGATTCGTCCACGAAACAGCAACACCTATGCCACCGAACTCGACTGGCCACAGAGTCCACCAAAGTCATTAGCTACAGACTACGTGACCCACGGAGGCAATAGATTAGATGCAATTTCAGTTATGTACAGTTATACCACGAGGTATTTCTTACCATATGGCGCACTGGTTCAAGGGCGTGGAGGCTGGGTGATGCTGTCAGACCGCCTGTGTCTAGCAGCCGCCGAGCACTGCATTCAGGCATCGAGCCCCTAGGCGTTTACTTGATTGGCAGACGGGTGTCCTTACCATGGGGCTGTCTTAGGCACAATGATCTGACAGAACAGAACTCAGGTTAAATACACCAGAAAAAGAATTTCCATCAGTGAGAGAGGTGCGGTTGACGTTGACGCTCAAATCTCTTGCAACCGGAGTAAAGATAAAGAGGGTGTGGGGAGGGGCACTTAGTCTCTAGTGAGGCCAGTATTTAAACATGCACCACTGGAATGTTTACAATTTGCAAACAGAACTGAAAGCCGAAAGTGACATTGAGATGGTACTTTCGAGGCAGCGTTCACTGCGTCGCCTCACTAAATGCACTTACTTCAAAGACAACTCTCCAGACAATGACAAAACTGAAGTCGCTGAACCCAGTAAGCCGATATCTCTCCTAGTGTCTCCAATCACGGGCACTGTGGGTTACGAGAATTCGAACTCAGCGGAAAAACACTACCCACAACGGTTAACCTACCGGCTGCTGTTTTAACTTCACTATGCCACATCACTGTTTGGCCACTTCGTTTACCATCGTTTATGCGGCCCCTTATAAGTACTGGCCGTTCACCTTGTCGACGATTTCTACATGTGATCACTGGCAGTTCGACTCAATACTTCAGTGAAACCAGCATGCTGAGGAACAAAGAACAAAACAATCGTCAACTGAGTTAACTGTGTAAGCAGGGATGGCATGATCGTTCCTACAACAAAAGGAGGCCGTGGTTTAGTTCACATAAGAAACAGTAAACCATAAACCAGAAAGAGGGGCACTGCTTGATCACACAGCTAGTTGTCTGAGCTAAATGGATTTATTTTTGGGACAGCTGTACCCAGTATGGCACTACTGACGCTTTTGAATTCAAGTAAAACGAAGTCGCGTATGGAAACGAATCAGAAGGGACGATCGAAGAAATGACAGGTATTCAGCGGGAGCAACCTAAACTGGACGCCCACAGAAAATGCAATTTTTTTTACCTGACTTGAGCGAGTATTTATTCAGTCAGTGCACTTACGTAAAAGCAAGTAAATTATAAAAAAAACCTATATATAGTCTGCATAGAACGCGCATGTCGAATTTTTAGGGAGTGAGCACCACAAACCACCCTGCCTATGTTCTGTTCAAATGTGCATACGACAGATCTGTTCCAATATTCAGCAGCCGCTTGGGGTTGTCAAACAGCACCCAAAATGAGACACGTAAACAACCTGCGACGAAGAAGCAATAAGCAAAAGCACTTTGATAAAGAGGCCATACAGCCTTGAGGCAAAGGATGCGCACAAAAACGTCGCCAAATAAGAAACTGGAGCAACTAATGAGCTGGTTACCGATGGACTGATGTTTGACTAATACACGTCCCTGCACAGGTGAGCACGCGTTCACTCACAAGTTGAGTTAATTGGTGGAGTGTGGCGATCAAAACAATCTCCCTGAAGTCTTCCTCGGAAGGCATAAACGGAAGTTAATCTCCCAATGAGATCAGTGAATTCGTCATAGCCATGTGAAAGCGACCCACGCAGATAACATGTTCAACAAGATTCGACAAACAATGTGATGAGCACTTCATTATGACGTTGTCACGCAACCGTAGTTCCACAAACAAGGTCTTAGGTACACAGCTGTCATACGCAATTGCAGTACACCCTCGAAACCACTGATTTATTTGATCTCAGTTTAGATAATGATGTACATATTGACATCTCCGAACAGTATGCTCAGATGGGTCGACGATCTTTTGGATAGCCACACGGGTACGTGGATATCACACGAGTCCGAGACACAAACAAGATGGAGTCAAGTCGGCTAACTAACCATCAGGATAACATACCTCATCGGGCTAGATGAAAGACAGTCTGTCAGTGCTGGTAACTAAGAGTCGAGCAGACCAAGTTCTTTTCTTATAGATACTGGATTGAACTGCTGTGTCCCATCGTGGTTCTGCGCATTTCGTTTTGCCGTATCAGTAGTACACGTAGTTAAACACATTCACATATTCATGTTAGGATGTCTCATTTTACGAAGTTACAACTGACAATAAAAGAGAGGCATGAATTGGTGTATAGCATCAAGGACAATCAATAAACTAAAGAAGCAACCGCCACGTATGTTAACTAAGGATATGGGAGTCGAGGATCAACAACCAAATCAGACGTTAGATAACTGGTTGTGAAACTCAAACGGGCGGAGTTAGTCAATGGAAGAGTGCCGATAGATCACAAATAACAACCGAAGGAGCAACAGTTTACAAAAGTTATGAAAGATTCTCTGTTGCGAGTTCGAACTGTTCGAGGGGTAGTGGCGATAGAAACATTTTCAATGTTTGACTACTGAAACATATTGTCAGCTGCAATCAACAACATGTACTGTGAGCTAATGAAAGAAAACTTTTAGTATGGGAGAATACTGCCGATGGTGGTTTCTGAAATCCAGCCCACTGCCATCTGAGCGGACTAGCGCAACGTCAACATCCTCCTCATTCCAAATGCATCGGGTAGAAAATGGAACTAGAAGAGTAACAGCTACAACTCGACTCTCAAAACATCGAAAAGAGGTAAGTGTACGACGTGAGTCGAAACTGTCACAATTGCCATTTGGTTGTTCTACGAGACAATGATGAGGGTAGTGTTAGTTTACAGCCGCGAAACTTAGTCGCTCAGAAAAAAGACGTGAATTGCCTTACAGTACTTGATCACCGATGTTTGCCTTCGATTGCTGAACTGGATGGCAATAACGGGTAAGTGTTAGAGATGTTTGAAAGGGGATACTTCGCCAAGACCTCACAGCGTAGTCGTATGCTGAGTAGTTAAGTTTACACAGACTTAGATGATTAGGTGATGAACTAGGGAGACCAGAAAGCCGTCTGCTATACCGATGCTGTGGCTTGCTGACGTAAGGTGCGAAGTGGATAGATGACCTGGCGTAGAGAAATGAAGTCGTTCACCAAGGGGTTGGCTACTGTAGGTCGGGTTCGTCTCTTTTGCTGGAGATTTTGCTATACTCTCATTTACAGCACGGGTGTTTGTAATTTGTAGACACCCTAGCGCTTGCTTCGTTCTTCGTGGTTATGTGAAAGTTAAGTACCAACGAGAATTATTGTTTCCATCTATGATGAACTCTGGCTAATACCAGACAGCGGACACCTTTAATTATTGAGATAGATGAACCCCACAGTGCAACATCCACCTACCAAAAACCAGGGCGGAGGGCTCGTAGCCTATTTCCTTAGAATGCTACCTCCTGGTGAACATCAACCACTCGCAGAAGAGGCTTACTCAACGAAAGCTGTTCAAAAGTAGCAACACACTTTTTGTACGATACGATAAGAAGTCTGCCGCAATTTATGGTGGGGATGTCCACAATGAAACAGTGAAAAACGAAAACAACTGGCCAGTCATATAGGCCAATAGAGACGGCCAAAAGGCGTAGTCACTGAGGTGGGTTCATTCACTACACTTTCACGTTTGAATTTCGCAATATGCTATCTGTCTTGTCCGACAGGTATCCCCGTTGATGTGTTCCACGTCACTAGTGAGATGCATAGTGACTTGCGAAGAAATACTGCCCAGTAAAGTCAGAGGACTAGCCATGAATATGACACAGAACACATTAGAAAGCGGAAACCCAGTACCATTATCATCGTAGACAGTAACAGACTAGTCGTCCTCAATGGTCCTTAACTGCCACACAACCAGAAGAAAAAAATTAGGGAAGGGACCTAATCACCGAAAATAGCAGAAACTCTATTCGAGCTGTGGGTGAAAGTAAGACGTCGTCAAGACAGTTTCCTCAAAGCTCTCACCGCCCCGCGTCAGTAAGTGCACTTACTTGACAGATAACTCGGTCAAACAACAACATTCACGCCAGTGAGTCTGGTTAGCCACCATCTCACCTAGCGTCTTCAGATACCCACTCCGTGAGTCTCGAGGCCCCCAACCCGGTAGGCTAGTTGGTTCGTGGACGATTTAATTTTTCCAAGTCAGGTATCATCTGTCAACCTCGTATCTTATGCCAGTCGGCCGCAGCATCGGCAAACGTGTCCGATGTGGCAAGCGATCAGATGGCATCGTTAACAAATGGCTTAACCATCTAAGTCTGTGCAAATTGAAGGAGAGAACAGGATAACTAAGCTGACAGCTACCACCAAATACCTGTTTAACCTCTTCGTTGCTTACTCGTTGGTGCTACTGGATGCGAGCGATCAAACACAGAAATCGACGGCCAAATATCTGAAGACGGTTTACGCTTTCTACGGTGAGCAACCAAGTTCCGCTGCCGTACAGTAATACAGCCCCACTGATGCCTTACACACGCGAACCTTGCGCCCCACAGAGATATCTCTGTTGCCAGAGATGCCCCAGATTGGCGAATACCACTCTAGCCTTAGAGATATGCGCTTTTATTTAACTCCCTACATATCCATCACCGGTGACACAACTTCTCAGGTATACAAACCGGTCAACAACCCCCATGACTTCATTATCCAGCATTAAATTAACGCAATCACAGTAATTTTGCACAAGCACTTTGCGCGTTGAGGCTGCAGAGTGCATTCTGAAGAACTCAATAGGGTGTGGAATAGCGTCTAGCGTTGTTTGTGCTGCAAGAAAGTTGCCAAACAACGCCGTTGTCAGTATAATTAAGAGTGAGTGCAGCTAACAATCCCATATTACTCTGTTTATCCAAAAAAAATTTTTAAGCAAATTTAAAGTGGACAGCCTTGATACACAACGTTCCTGGTGCTGAAATTGTCACAAAGTTCACCATAAATCCTGGTCGGTACATCAATCCGTTTAAGCGACCCCAAAAGTGCACATCGATCCACAGAGTCAAACACACCTTTACAGTCGAGAAGTACAGCAATTGTCAGCCAGCAGTACACATGACGCTGCTCCAGAATTTGACCAATGGTAAAAGTTCGACCAAAACATCTTCGCCCAGAGCAAAACTCTGCCTGCTCTACCTTAAAGTTCACCTCTCGAGCTGCATTGGGTCACAAAGTACAGTGGATGCCAGGAGCGAAGTAATTAACGGAATCAAGCCCATTCCCCTATAGGTTTCACAAGAGCTCCTGATACCCTTCTTAAATATAAGAACTATTATCGACTGACCCGAATGCGGAAGGATGGTCTCTGTCGTCCACACAAGTTGAAACTGCGTCAATGCCTTTACTGACGCCTCCTCACCTTCCTTAGGAAGTTCTGGCACGAGGTCACTTGCGGAAGTAGTCTTATTACGTTTGAGAACCGAAGTGTAACAGCGGACCTCAGTCTCAGTGGGCGGTGCTAAGTCTACCAAGCAAGGTGCTACACCACAGGTTTGTAATGGCGACTTGGTAGAAGCAGGAGACTAGCTAAATTGACCCTCACAGAGTTCAGCTCAGAGCTCTAACCCTCTGGACTTATCAGAAATGCGTGTCATCTGCTTCCCAGACAGCCTCACTGACAGACGGATGTCAACTATTTTTCTCAATTTCCCAGGCCCTTCTGTATGCTGTTGTAGCAATTTCATTCGCGGTCCAGAGCTCATGGTAGACTAAGAGGTATACAGCACAACGAAACGATCACACATCAACTTCAGATTAACGGCCGAGGCGAGCGTTTGAATATAGTCGTATAAACAGCTATATACCTGATCTGAGACTTAAAGTGCTCTCCTAGATGCTCTAACACTGAAGAGACCTTTGTTATAAGCTGTTACAAATGCTATGCTTCACGGACAGTTATGTACGAACAGCGATAAACCGAGTTTTAGCCCATCCGTACCAAGTTCGTCTACTCAACCGAACAATGTGAACATGAAGCCTTACACGCGCGAATCCAAATATGACTGCACGAGAAAATTTGAATTACTCAACAGCATATTCGAATCAGCATCAATTCGTCTTCCTGAAAGTAGACGGGAAACCGACTTAGCTCAATACTCTCTTCTTGGAGACAAAACAGCAGTTCTGCTATGTCGGATGAACAGGTCAGTGAGGTATACTCATTTCAGCCGCCCGCAGAGACAATCTCAAAACCCTATGCACAACCATCGGAATTTTCACTCCAATCGCAGAGCACATGCTTTGCAGTTCACATAATGCTTTGGAAAATCTTCAAACCGAAAGACCCCGTAATCCCATAAACCACGTGTTTTCCCGTACTTATTTTGCTTTTAGAACTTGTCAATTTTCAACGCAGAAATGCGTTCACCGGATGTAATATTTCTGAAAGTATGTCTAGATTAACAATTACCACCTGCTCCTCTTGATGTGTTGAAATCTGCACACTGCAATTTTATCGGCAGACGACGTCATAAACGTGCCCTCCATCATTCCATAGCCTTACAGATGTACTTGAGCTCACATGTTCATACACACGGTGTCGTTTTGTCTCATTAGTCAGTTACCGTACTGCAACTATAAGATGAATAAAACTATAATCTGAGCGGTCTTTTCCTGTCTTAGTCTATCGCTGTTCGAGCCACAGATCATTATTGAGCTGAACATCAAGAAGTTATTAGTTTAAGTGTAGCTAACAGTACACTAGTAACAGTGACAGTTTGTGGTGTGTTCAGGAAAAACTTAGTTGGATGTAAGCAGTCCTTTTGGTTCCAGAACCTCAACATATCGACTCGGAAAACCTCGAAAAGACGTTTTACAAGCAGCTATGCTTAATTTGTGCTATCTTTTGTTCATAACACTGATTCCACATTTGAATTGAGGAATGACATGTTGATGTGCTCGCCAAATCAATAGTTCCAGAGGCGCATGACAGAATTCGAATACAGGCAGTAAGCTGAGCATACCAAAAACTTAATTTCAGGGAAAAATGGCTATACTTTGATGCAAACGACTGTGTATTGATGCATTTTCGGTCCTAAAATGGCAATTACATGTACATTGTTCCGGATAAGTGTAACAGAATATCATGTGACGCTTTTACTTCTACCCAGAATTTTTAGTCTACACGAGCCGCAATTAGAACAGCACCATGGGTCATCGCCAACTACTTACGGCTATTTCGTATGCAAAAAGATGAACGTCGTCCTGGAAGCAGCGCGAACACTAACTTCAAGCTTAAACTGAGGTTTGTCACCAACATATATAACACAGTAACGCCGGAAATTCACAGAGTAATTCCTCGCGTTGATGGGTCAGAGACCGATTCAACTATCTGTGAACAAACAAAGTTTCTTGTAGTGGCTGATCCTGTAACTTCGTCAGGAATATGGAATTTAGGCAAGCTGGTGTAATTCGCCGACTACCAAACATCCACCTCCTAGCTTGAATATTGCTTGCCTGATTATAACTGAAAGCGAAAGAAATTTATTCGGACTGGCCACCCGACGCAACCGCAGGGTAGCACCTTAATTATGATCATTACATATGCAGCTATTATGCTCCAGAGAGAGATCTTTCACCAGAGATGACCTGTAGCGGCAAATAATGTTTCGGCCCTACAGACAATGACCATACTTTTAATTCCTACGATGTTGCCACTGACAATTTAGCCCCCTACGCAAAAGGACCATTTTAAACCCAGCATCATGGATTTAGTTGACTCAAACCCGGCGGTTATGTAAAATCACCTTGTGAAATGGGGGATCCGATGCAGCCACCCACTGGAAGAATAACTCAACTTATCGAGACTGAGGCTGCGCATCACTGAAATACGTGTACCGTGTGCTTAAGACAACGAGCTTTTCATTTCATGTTGAACCACCACATTGAGAAGCGGATTCGTAATCAACAATATACGAAGAACGCAGAAAAATGCACTTTCGTTATGGGGAATGATATCAGCAAGAAAAACGGCGGGAGACTCTAGTTTTCACCTATGTTTCCAAACAAACGAGGAGGAATAAACGGACCGCCCTGCGATGTCACCGAAGTCAGCAGCAAACGAAGCGCACACACCGAGAGGATACGTTTTCTGAACACATCGGTGTTAGTTGATTGCAACCCTGCGGACGGAGTTTCCAAACAGGCCTTCTTAACCCGGTGACAGGGAAGTCAGGTGCGGAAACATTACAAAAACCCAAGTGGATTTTGTTTAAGAGGTCTTGGAGCTCGACGGACTATACTTCTAATAATCGCCTCAGAGTCGGTTCAAACTGTGCCTGATTCTAGGCTGATTGGACGCCACTATAATTATGCAGGATCACTTCGAAAAATACCAACTCACGATTTAGCACTACATTCTAAAAAGATGAGATCATTTTCATCAGCCAACTGCTTTGCTTCTTCATAACTGACATCCCGTTGTTCCTCGAGGTCCGCCTTATTTCCGATTAAGCATACAACAGTATTATGACACGTCAAGCGCCGAGCATCCGTTAACCATGTGTGTAACCGATTAAAAGTGGACTTCCGAGTGATATCGTACACGAGGAGGGCGCCAGCTGCGCCACGGTAATACGATCGAGTTACAGCACGGAATCGCTCCTGGCCGGCTGTGTCCCAGATCTGCAGCTTTATCTTTTGATCGTCCAGTTCAATCATTTTGGTAGCAAACTCTACGCCGATAGTATGTGGACAATCCGGAATGACTACAAAGTAATGTAGAGATGTCGAGAACTTACATTTCTTTTCGGTGAACTGATGCATAAGGCAACTTTTTCCAACACCCATATCACCAACGATTATGTATTTGAAGATATAAGAGTAGTTATATCCACCACCCAGAGACATTGCAATAACCCTTTCGGAAAAGTCCAAAATCTGCGGTAGCGCAAAAATCTGAAAGAACCGCCGAACAATGGTTCAGTAGTCTAATGGGTTAAGAAAAATCGCAATTTAAAATGCAGGACTTGATGAAGATGTGCGCCTGTTGACGTCTCTGTGCTTGACCGGTGTGATTCGGAGGCTAACCAGAATGCGTTTTATGTCTATGTGATCACTTCTAGTAGTTGTTTAGGTGAATGGTTTAAAGAGAAATGCCAAATCTTGGTTGCCTTCAAAAGCGAAAAGAAATCATGATGCGATTCGTACAAGGTGGGAAAAGCGTTGCTACAACGTTTCTCCAGCTCTCTTCTGAGTATATCTACATTTGAGGCATCAGCAAGCTTTTTAAGCGATTTGTTCCACGAGTTGACCAAGTGGAATATCCAGTCGTGACCTTGTTTTCTTGATTATGAACCTATGGTCCGTCAAACCTCTGTCATACAGCATCGCGAACAATTGTGACCTAAGAATTGTGCCGGCGTGGTGGGTGATTTTGAACACTTCAATAAGGTCTCTTCTTAGCTATCGGAGTTCGAGCAAGAATACGCTCAACGAGCCTAGTCGGTATTAGTAGCCTAGACCCTTCGTATTCATTAGACTACGTGTGGCGAGCCCCTGCACATTCCCTAGAACGGCTCTGTCCTTCGTGAGATATGGTGACCAGGCTTGCCGTGTACAGTGGATGGACACTGTAGGACATGGGTTAGCGGTCGTTGACTTCAGTCGATATAACGCCCGTCTTGCTTTTGCCGCGACTGTAGTAAATCGGGCGGATAGAGTAAACATGCTAGTGGCTCGGATACCCAAGTCTCGCGTTTGTTGCTTAGTTGCTAGTTTGACTGTCTGTCCATGTGCATACCTTAGATGACCGGATAAACTGGAGTGCATTAGCGACGATGTAACTCTTGAGAACCTTCGGCGATAAATCCAAATTTAACGTCCTTTCGCAGACTTTCAGAGTGCCGTCCTGGAGAGCGTCCGAATCCGACGCACTCTCAGTCAGCTGTATATTTTCCTGCGTACAGCTAACACAGACTAACTAGACCGTCGGCCAAGTGATTTATGCGTACCAGGAAGTGCAGAGGGGCGGAGATTGACCGCTCGGGTACTCTATCTAATGGAGAACATTTGCCCGACAGTACTCTCTCGCCGTCATTCTACATGACCTTCGAACTAGAAACGTTTGGATCCCCCTAGGGATTCTGAGTGATATTCCAGCTTCTTATAGATCCCAGCTTCTCTTACATTCGGCATCTCCGCGGCAGCTTTTAAAAACGTCTGAAAATCAGTAAGTCAAGATCTAGAATTTGGAAAGCTATGTTAAAGAGCTCTGAACAATTTCTGCTTGCAGAGAATTATGCGAATCCTCTCTTGTAATATGCGTTCACAAATTTTGCTGACGGAAGTAGAAGGCTAGAGCTTTCGAGAATTCCGTAGCCCAGTGCGTTGCATTTCAAGATTCTCACCGACAGTTTGAAAGCGCGAAATATGCGTAGTATATGAAATATTGCGAGCCTTGAAAATTGCCACAGAGTTAGCAGAAAAAACAGGGTCTGGTAGAGCGTTCCAAGCCTTGGAAACGCGCAGTGAGAAGAATGATGTTTGTATGCTAGTCCGCTATGTTGAACCTATTGTCTCAGCAGGTTGTCTCCCAATGTAATGATATTCTCCCCGTTGAGCACCAGTCGGCAAGGATGATTAGGAACTTCGTTGTCAAAAATGTCAATATCAAGTAACCTCTAAGCCGACGGTACTCTAAAGAGTATGTGTTCTAAGATTTCAGCCGTTCCTCATCAGGCGTACCTTCCAGACCCCGGACTGCCTTTTTCGAACCACGCGCCTGAATTCTGCCAGACTTGAAAATGGGTGTGACACCCGTAATTTTCCAGTTGCTGGGTGCTGTTCCTCGAGAGGCGGATTATGTAGTCAGTAAGCTAAGTGGATCAGCAGGCCGTTCAGCCGCTTCCTGCAAAGCCCTGTGAGGTGCACCATGGAGACCAGGACAGCTGTGCCTTGGACATCTGAGTGTAGCCAGCACCACTTTGGAGGAAGTATACACAATGTGTGTCCAGACGAACCTATGGAACTGATGGTGACCGCGTAGAACCACTGCCGTAAAACTCAGGAGGACAGCAGTGGTCTCCGCATCAGGGCTAGTAAGCTCGGCGGGCCCGAGATTTGTGAAACTCCGGCTTTCACCTAGCGTGTTAATGGTACAGATCAGAAGGGGTTACCAAGATCACTGATAAAGCGTCCAGCAGGAAGTTGCTGATAATGAAGACAGTCGCTTATAATTAGCATGTGCACCGGTTCCGTGAAACAGCGTACATTTTCTGGTCAAATATAGATCCTGGTACTCGATAGCATGTCCAAGCATACCGCTTCTTCGGAATAAGTTTGAGTGCATTAGGACGTTGCTGGATTTGGATGCCTGTCCCGTTTTGAACGTGATAATAATATAGATTCCCCAACGAATGTGGAAAGGATGGCAGAAGGCTTCTCACAGAGATGGTCTACAAAGTGAATGAGAGCGAAGTTCACCAAAGGCTGCTTTCCCAAGCAACCACGCAGCTTCCCGTCGTGCATTTTTCGGAAGTTCATGCGATTATTTGTCATGGGGCTACCCAGGTTCTTGCTGGAAATGAAGTCGAATAAGGCGCCTGCGTGATCCCCTAGTCCGTGTGGTGCGGTGGTTGCAGGTGCGTCAACCGTCGACACATTGGTAGATAACAGATAATCCAGCCACGACAGATTACAGCCAGTACGCCACCGCGGGAAACCGGTGAGGTAGTCCGTTAGGCCCGACGACGATTTTCAGTGGCTGCGTTTGAAAAAGCCGGAGAGTTAACTTTAGGTAAGTTGAACCCACCCATTACGAGTACATGGGAAAATCCGACGGTGGGTAAACTTTTCCAATCCAGCTAATAAGATTTCGTCTTTTGAATTATTTGAAGGTGAAGAAAGATGGAACAACCTTAATAGTCGGTGATCGGATTCATTTGGGCTAATCGAGCACCAAACGTTTTCATAAGGAAACCGGAAACAGTTGGAGGCGTTTCAGCTCAATTCGGTGCACAGGACAAATAACGGTCAGAAGCCAGAGTGTCCTTATACTTGCGCCCATAAACCCGAGGCCTCTGGTGTTTCGGTTTTACCTTTCTTCATTTCAACATAAGATATCAACTCGTGACTTTTCTGCATCAAAGGAAAGGAGCATAAACAGGAGTGTACGTCTGAAGAACTGTTGCGATTGCTGGTAAGAAATCACACGCACATCAGGACGCTCCGGCCAACAAACTAAAGGTAATCAACCATACTCCTTAATGCCCAACCATACACACTACTGCACAAGTCTCAGCATCCATAATGACTGATACCTACCCATGGATACCAGCACATACATCGTATGCAAGCCAGAATGCATATATACATGGCACACCTGTATTCGTATAGGCTTGCACACACACGTTAAACCCCGAATAGCTCAAGTCCAACTTAACCGGCTAATAACAACTAGACTGGAGTTGCCAGTATGTTTGTGTAAGTGCGTTAAGTTTGTTCTTAACAGATTAGAGATATCAGTGCAGTCATTTCCATGCAAAAATACAACCTTTAATAACTTGATGTAACTGGCAAAATCTGTGCGTAATTAATTGGCCCCAAAACATCAGAGAAAGCAGATATATCTTGTTACATAAACCTAATGAAGTAGTAAAGAGAAAGATGTACACAGGTATATGTGACGTCTTTTGTTGTCAACAGAAGCGACCGTTCACGGCACATAAAAACTGTCTCGAGGAGGGAAACGGGGACTAGTTAACCATGCTCTGAAGCACACCCTGTTTTATGGACTGATTCTTTGTTGTAGTTTCTAGGAGTGTGATTGTGTGTGAGTCAGTCAGCTCACTTCGCCCCTTCTAGATGTCTTAGGTTGTCGCGGTCGGACAGGAGTGATTCCTGATCAATCAATTTCACCAGTTATAATCGCTGTAGCGTCTAGTACACTATTTTCTACTTCATGTTTTTATTGATATTCATGTCTTTTCGTCTTATTCAACCTCACATGTACACGTGATGGTTGAACGAGGTTAATCGATACACAGAGTAATCAATAATTTCAATATTGCACTTCTGAGTTCACGAGTTCTGCTTACTGGTCGCGTTCAGGGCCGGTGGCGTACAACTCATTGGAAGAGTTGGAACTCGGCAGATTCAACCGTTTAGTTAGGCAAATTTATGTATCTGTCATTGTAATTATCTTGGCCGTGACATCAAGACTATCTGGGGGACACACGACAAGTAGTATCAGTGAGAATCCTCATTTGGTGCAATGGAACTCTAAACCAACGTGCCTCCACGAACTATTGTGAGTTAATTGTATTACTTTTCATCAGATTTCGACTTTCTATTCACACCTGAGTTTCCATATACTGTTTAGGTCCACTACAACGCTGACCTGGATTACAAGAACACTAGCGCAATGGTTACTCCAGAGAAAGCCGATAACTACCTTGGATGGTGTCCCATTTTCCAGGGATAGCATATTCGTAACGCTGGCAGAATTTGGCAGCATCCAATTACAGTCATGAACGGGTACCTCGCCTCCGTATAAGATCAGTATTCAAGGTACAGCTCATTGCTCAATTTCCTGGAATACTTAATCCTAATTTCCAGCACTCGTCCATAAAGTACACAACTGTTCATCATATCACAACTCGTGGTACACCAGTAGCTGCTAAGCCCAGACGTTTAGCTCTTGATAAACTCGCTGTCGCCCGCGAGGAATTTGATCACATGCTCCAACTTGGGATCATTCGACCCTCAAAAAGCCCATGGTCTTCCCCACTCTACATGGTTTCTAAAAAGGACTCTAATGACTGACGTCCATGTGGAGACTACAGAAGTGTCAATCAAGTCACCGTTGCGGATCGATATCCTGGCCCGCACATTCATGATATCACATCTAATCTGCACGACAAGACCATATTCTCTAAGGTCGATCTGATACGGGCTCACCATCAAATTCCCGTAGCAGAAGAAGACATTCCCAAAACTGCAATCACTACACCATTTGGATTGTTTGAATTCTTACGAATGCCATTTGGGCTAAGAAATGCAACACAAACTTTCCAACGTCTGATAGACGAGGTGCTACGTGGTTTAGACTTCGCACATCCATACATCGATGACATTCTAATCGCTAGCTCCAGTCCCGAGGAACACCGCACACATTTGTTCCAAGTTTTTCAACGCTTGAACGATTTTGGTATTGTCATCAACCCTTCCAAGTGTCAGTTAGGAGTGTCATCACTGGACATCCTTGGACATCATATCAACTCAACTGGAGTACACCCGCTTGCCTCCAATGTGACCGCCATCAAAGAATTTCCTCAACCCACTTCGGTACGTCAGCTCAGTCGTTTTATTGGTATGGTTAATTACTACCGCCGTTTCCTGCCTAACCTTGCTGACACACTGAAGCCACTGACTGATTTGTTGAGTTCCAAACGGAATAAACTCTTGGAATTATCTGAGACATCAATCAATTCGTTTAACTCAATAAAACAGATGCTTGCACAGGCAACATCCATTCATCACTTGGATGCCTCCGCCCCTATCAGTATCACTACTGATGCGTCAAATTTGGCTGTTGGAGCTGTACTTCAGCAATTGGTTGATAACAAGTGGCAACCTATCTCGTTTTTCTCCAAATCTTTGCAGCCAGCACAAACTCGTTACAGCACGTTCAGCCGTGAACTATTGGCAATCTACTTGGCTATTAAACATTTCCGCCATTTTGTTGAAGGACGTACATTTTGTGTTTTCACTGACCACAAACCATTAACGTATGCCCTATCGGCCAAACCTGATCGTTATTCACCACGGGAGTTACGCCACTTGGACTATATTTCCCAGTATACATCGGACCTCCGATACGTCACGGGAGAACAAAACACGGTAGCCGACGCTCTATCGAGAGTCCAACTGGCAAACCTTTCACTCGACAGCTCCATCGATTTTGTGCTTATGGCTAAACTACAAGCTAGTGATCCTGACACAGATACGCACAAGAGTTTAATGAAAACCCAGCAAATAACACATAAGGGAGTATTACTTCTCTGTGATTTTTCTACGGGATCACCGAGACCTATCGTTCCAAAAGAAATGCGCAAAACTGTTTTCGATGCTCTCCACAACATGTCACATCCAGGAGTCAAAGCATCCAGGAAACTCATTTCTGAACGATTCGTTTGGTTCAGTATGAACAAAGATATCGGCGATTGGACGCGTTGCTGCTTGGCTTGTCAACAGTCGAAAATCCATCGTCATACCGTCACACCACTTGGAACATTTCCGCCTCCTGATGCTCGCTTCGATCACGTGCACATTGACGTTGTCAGACCCCTGCCGCCATCGAAAGGGTTCCATTATCTCCTTACGTGTATCGACAGATTTACTCGGTGGCCTGAAGTTTTTCCGGTCTGTGACACCATTACTCAAACCCTGGCAACAGCATTCGTAGTCGGATGGATTCCACGCTTTGGCATACCATCCAATATAACTACGGACCGCGGCTCCCAGTTTGAATCTCATCTATCTGAACAACTTACACGACTCCTTAGAATTCAACGGATTCGTACCACAACGTACCATCCACAATACAATTGAATGGTCGAGAGATTTCACTGGACATTAAAGGCCGCTCTGACTACCAAACTAGAATCAACCGCTTGGTTTGATCAACTACCACTCGTGCTTCTTGGATTACGCAACTCTGCTCGCGCTGACAGTCAATATTCCCCAACACAACTTACCTACGGCACCAGCTTGCGTTTACCTGGTCAGCTGCTAACCTATTCGGACAGGGCAACCTCTTCTGATCCAACAAACTACTTGAGTCACCTGCAAAATTTCATGTCCAAGTTAACTTATCAACCACCACGACTACAAAGCAGACCTACAAATTATCCCAACAAACTGACCGACTGTTCGTACGTATTTGTCCGTTGTGATAAGCTCCACGAATCCCTACAACCAGCATACAAAAGCCCGTATCGTATTCTAAATCGCTCGAACAAACATTGCACTTTGGACTTCGATGCATCTCGCAACAACATATCCATCGACCGCCTCATCCCAGCTCGACTACTGGAGGAATCTACTCCGACTGACACGCACACGTTACCTAAAACAAGTTCGTACAACACTAAATCCGGTCGATCGGTGCGTTTTCCGGATCGACTTGTGGTCGCTGATTCACCATAACCTCACAGCTGGTGGGAGGCTATGTAGCCCTCGTCTAGCCCTCTCACGCGTTCTATCACTCAACAAGCTGAATAGTCTAAGTAACGCTCATTCACCCAAACTGCATATGCCCGTTCACCGGCCCGGCAGCTCTCTTCCATACCCGAGCGCACCAACGCGCGTAGTCACCATCTGCGCACTGAGCCAATTGGAACGCTCCAATTGGATGTGATTCCGTGCGGTCGATACACAGGCATGCATGACGCGGTCGGGCCCGGACCGGAACACAACTGCACCAGACACCAGGAACAACACAACTGATTGCCAACTGAACAGGACAGGACACGGTCCAGACAAGCGCTACTGCATTAAGCTTGTACACCAAAATCCCAAAAATAAAGATCCAATCCATTGACTTAACCTTTTAATTGACTATCTTTGAGATATCGTTAGTTGTTAGTGCGTACTCAAGCTATCACGATTAAGAGTTCCATTACGGGTTGGACAATTTTTTCAGAGGTTCAAACAGTTTTTCACTCATAGGTAACTCCTCTCTCAGCATTTCCTAGGGGGATTTGAATGCAGATATTCGTCCTCGGATACAGATATGAAGATGGTTGCATCGTAAAATGCGCAGTGCGTTAAGTGAAGCAAAAGTAGGCAACGAGAGGGATAACGTTTGTCCAGTTAAGATAGGTTGCATGTGGTGCACTTGAAGCTAAAGGGGTTAATCCTGTGGTTTAAGGGATACACGAAAACGAACGTTGGCCACAACGGTTTTGGCTGCGACAAACTAGCGAAGCTTCCAGGATTATTAAAAGTAGGTAAGTACACGGCGCACGATGTACTTGTTGTCGGCTAGGAAGCAAATAATTGAATGTATTTTTCGATCTAGTGGTGCGTCTGTATGCGTAAGCACTCTAATCGCATCAGGTTTAACCAGCTCAAATTTACGGTGGACATTTCCTAGTGCAAAATGTATGAATTATGGTTGGTTAAGGAGTGGAGTTTAGTGCGACACTTGTTTGTTGAAAGAAGAAGTCATTTCTGGGACATTACCGAAATAACCTCCTACAGTATGGTGTACCGATATCGGTGAGCTCGCATAGAAAACGACTGTTTCTACAGGGTTTGACACCACCTTTGCTACCGAGTTGCAGCGGGCAAGTAAATGGAGCAGCTGGGTTGATAAAATTTTACTGGCTAACATCTACTCGCGGTGAGGAAGACAACCTTCAAAGCTGGGTACTTTTGGAGCGGATCTACTGGTTTTGACTTCACTTGGCTAGCCTGGTGCAACTGCCGCCTCAGACCACGCCGCATATTTTCTGCTTGGTAACCGATGGTGGCGCAGTAGTTCTCAGTGTACCCTGCAACATACATGTGCCAATTCTTTCCACAGCGCCAATGAATGGAGATCAGCTGGAATGTTCCATAAATCGATTAATTTCCAGTCCCGAATCTTCAAAGCATCACCTACGCCTGGAACGCTCCGAGTATATCCTAACGCCCCTTGACGTCTCGTGAACATAGTTCAACGTGTGTGTCAAATCGCTGATGGCCATTTATTGGTGGGTCACTCAGTAGCGCGTACTCGCTACTTCTAGTAACGCTTATTCAGACGGTCGAGTTGACGGGACTATCTTCTGTGTTCAAAAATGTCAGAAAATGCGATCGAAAGGATTGGAATTTATGCGGTACTACTGATAGAATTATAATAAAGGTGCTATCTCACCTCGACTGTGAATCAATCAGACATAAAATTTACCCAACAGGAAGGTGTTGAAAGCGAAGTACCCAAAGTACGAATCCTCCAACAGCCACCAGTCAACGGGAGGTGAGCTCCTATATAAAATCAGGTGCGGATGAAGGCGGGTGCGTATAAAACTATATCGGGAGAGAAACTTCTACGAGGTAAGCAATGATAGTTATAAGAGAAGGAAAGTAGGCGCTGTGTAGTTATGCTACGAAATTGGTCATGACCGTTCACCACACACAGCGGGGACTAATGAAGTCGAATTTAGGATCGGCCTTTTAAAAAGAATCAAACACTCTTCAATGAATTCACCGCTCCGCCCTTTACCGACAAAAACGGAAAACGTACCAGACGAGCTTTAACAGATCCAGCACTGAGCCCCGAAAGCCACTTGGGCTTTCCACACAAACCCATGAATACTACTAGAGGATAGGGCACTGAAAACCTTAGAACATCTCATTGCATGCCAGAATTACATTCTGTCATACCATTCTAGAAGACGCAGCGACCTTACACGACGCACTGCAACACCTTGTGGTGTTTTCAGGAGTACTTGTCTCACGTGATTACTTGATCTTGGAGATGCATTGGTTACTGCTCTTTAGTACCAAACACCCCGAGGAGTTTGTGTACCACAAATAGAGACGACGTTACCTACAGGTAGATCATGTGAGGTGGTGAACCACTTGTGATGAGCTCGCAACCCGGGCAAATATTCACGCCTCCATTGTTTCAAAGATGTGCAGGCGAGATTTTGGGCGAAAGCCCTTGAAGATGCACTTCACCGTGTTTCTCGTTGTGATCCTGGCTCGACGAACAGACTGGGAATAACAAAGCCCTATAAGCAATTTGTAGTACTGTACGTTGCATTCACTTCGGGTGACCTTCCTCAGGAGCCAATCACTGTGTTCAGTGTTCGTTGACTTCCCGGCAAAGTCGTTCCATCCTCGCTGCTAATCAGATTGCCGAGTAACAGCGTCCGTTCACAATGTGCAGTGCTGACAGCCACACGTATATTTCTAAGGTAACGCATACACTCGACTACTCACCGCCTGGAATTTATAAGTTTTAGCGGTGCTAATTTAGATGAACTGATCCATCACGTATCACCCGACAATATATGGACCTCTGTCATGTAACTGATTATTCAGCGTGAATGATCTTGAACCCTTTGAAGTATCGGCTCGTACATAAGCTTGCAAAACGTGAATTGATGCAACGTTAGATATTCTGAACTAAGTCTGTGGAACAATCGAACCATCTTTCTCCTTTTACGTGCGCCAAATTTTTGCAAAGTACAATCCTTTTATTTCTCATTACTCATGTTGCGCTGGCGTATGAAACATTTGTAGCAGTATTTAATTATTGGTGCTTTGCACCGCCTGTAGTTGTCTGCGACGGTCGTACATATCCAAGCGTGCTTCTTATATTAACGTCGGGAGACATGCACCACCATTATTACCATTTATCGGAGCCTGTTCGTTTTTCCACCACACATCTGCTTAAATGTCGGGTTGTTCCGCAATTCCCGTCATCTTGACACTGGTTTGCTGACCTGTTTTCGAGCGTTTTACTAGGCTTTATGTCCGGCTGTGACAGAGAGATCATTGCTGGTGGGTTAGCCCCAAATGCACCTGAGTGTACGACAGAGTACTCAGGCGAGGGGTTTGAGGTTTACGATCCTGATGGTGGTAATACTGATTGTGTTGATGTGTATTTCTTAACGCACGTGTGAAAAGCACAGTGAGGTGTGCGTGATCATTTCAAATATTTAAGGATGGGACAAAACAACGAAAAAATAGATAATTAACAACGGGAAATCTGGTAGCAAATAAGCGTAATCAGGACGCAAATGACTGTGGCTCGCAGAACTTTGATTATTCTTTCCTGTATAACGGTTCGCTTGTTCCACAAATTTGATCCAAAATATCTGATGGTACAGTATTTTACCTTTTACAGGAGTGTCTGAACCGATGTTTCAAATAGTTCATGGTCACTCAGGGAATGCGCCTTGTAACGTTCAGTCTGAACCAGAAAGCTTGCATCGTTCAATTTGAATTGTGTAGCAAGGCGTGTTTCCGGGTGGGTAGTCGCGGCTTCAGAAATGAAGGAGATTGGTTGGAGTTTTTGTTGGCGCTCATTTAAAATAGGGCTAGAGATTGCTATTTAGATGCGCTGGTTTCCCTAGAGGTCTGAGTATCTCGTGTATAAGTGCTTCGAACGGCAGAACAGGGAATACGACGTGCCTGCTGGCTGCACAGGTGTACGGCGGATGCAAGCGGAATGATGTATGTAGTATGTGATCTACCACTAGTATATGCGATGGCGGTGAACTGATGGGAGTGATTTGCTTGCTCGCGTATGACTACAACATACAATTGATTTGGGAATGAACTAGCATGCTGGATGGACGCGGGTTTCCATCCGCAATTTATGTTTAATTATTAGACTTGGAAGTTCTGCTTGATTGGTTTCGGCGTGTATTATTTTGCCTTGTGAAGCTGCTTGCAAACGGCACTTAGCCAAACAGTATTTGTTTTGAGCAAGTGTTACCTCTGAAGTGGTTGTTGGCGCATTGGAAGAGTCTTCTTGAAGTTGGCGGTGCATACTCCAAAGGTACTTTACGAGGGAGGTAAGCCTTGCTTGAAGAACATTAGTTCAAAAGATGGAGAATTACGGGGAGCGAAAAGAGTGTCCTTTGTTGCTTCCTCTTCGGTTGGCAGTTGTCTGATCGTCCTGACTGTGGTTGCTCTCTCTCTACCATCCGCTGTGGCAGATTGCTGCTTATTGACTTCAGTAGTGTCAAGCTGAAGTTTATGTTAGCAGGGTGAGGTGGCTGTCGCCGATGGAAATTGGGAACTGGATGTTGCGGACTCAGTGAGTTAAGATGGTAGCTGTGTGCTCGGAGTAAGTTGGATTCAGATGCCTCCCTCTCACGATTCTTGAGCCGCGACCGGGAGGACCTAACCGAGGATTTCATCTGCCTCGACCGGTCATCAACAGCCGGAATGCGTTATCAGCGCGGGTGGTGCTAGCACCTAATAATGTGGCCTCTCGGCGGCCCCTAGATGTGCATACAGTGGCGCACCGGGAGGAGGACGGTAACTAACACCGTGCTTATTTCGGCGGGGAGAAATGTGCTTGACGTGAGTTCAAGAACGCCATAAAAGGCTCAAGTCACGTGACCCTGAAGAATGAACTAGTGGATGGACGAGATGTTGGGTTTCTATCCGGTGTGCTACAGCAGTCATGCATAGAGTACCGACAGACGGGATAATACGGTTGTGACCGGGTTCTTTAGGAAGACGGAACGAACGGTTATCACCACAGGGTTACAGTGAACTAACTTCAGTGTTCCGAATGCCGCATTCTCAGTAGGTGAATTAACGATAGGCGATTGACGTGAAATCACAGTAACACAGAGATGATGATTGATGTATGAGCCTTCCATCCTATGGTACACTATGAATCTACAGCAGCTAGTTCACTGTACCTTGCGCGCTGACAAGTTACCGACGAGGGGTGTACGTGTGAAGTGTAAATGTGAATTGTATCCGTGCGCATTTGTCTAAATGGTACGTCAAGAGCACTCCCATAGCCACAGTATAATCACACGCTTGTCATGCATCCCGGGATAGCGCAATTGTTTCTATTTCACCAAGTACACCCACAGCTGTTTCATTGTAAAAGGCGGTAATACGCAGTTAAGATCGCGAGATGTTCAACTTTTTGATGTCCTTCGGAGAATCAACGAAATCCTGCGTTGGAATCTGCCCGATCGTTCGCTGGATTCAGGGATTTCCCGCCCTGTCCCACCAAAATCGACCTATATTGACATTTTCCGGACACCAATTTCATCCCCATTGGCAAAACACTCCAAAGATGCGCTTGGACATTCTTCCCGAAGTGACCTTGAACCATTTGAAAAATTGTCCATCCCACGACCTTTCAGAGAGCAAATTAGCGTAACATCCCATTTGTTTGAGACTAAATCTGTGAAGCGATCGAACTATCTCCTTCCCTCGTGCGTGCGTCAAAGTTTTCATAAACTAAATTCATTTGTCTGTTGACCACGTCCTTCTTGACGGAAGGCTTCACGTTTTGCTACTACTTACTTATTCGTTGTTGCATGGTTTGTAAATATCTGCAGTGATCGCGCATAACCCAACGTGCTTCTCATATGTGCGTCGACTAATATATTTTATTATGTATATTCTGTCATTTTTGACCATAGAAAAGCAATTCCGTTGTGCACGGAGCCCCATTAGTCTATCCCGGAGATGGTTGCCACCGCTGCACCGCTTCAAGGGGGGCCCGGTTTTGCAGCGGTCCTACCCGACCCGTAACGTTACGTATGAAACCGATGAGCGAGGTTAAACGGACTGTGCGTGAGAAAACGGCATGCACGCATATAGTAGGTTGAAATGCACGGCATGAGTGGGCTAACCCAAACAAGCAGTGTGGGTACGGAGGAAGTGATAGGCGGTTAAATGAAAGCAGGCAGTACAGACGGTAAAGCTGTAAATGTGAAACTCATTAATAGGAGTGATCTCTGAAGTGTCAGGGACATTTGGTTGTCCAACAAATTGCTGATACTACCAACGGTGATATCTGTCCCATTGAATCCAGTTCGTTGAATCTTCACTGACCGAATCCTCTAGGACACACTCTGAACAGTACCGGTCGCTCGCGAGCTGGAGGTTTTATCAATGGACGCCACCCTTCTTCTTTTTATGTGACATATTTGGACGATGAGTTACTGTGAACGCGGCGTAGTTGGATGCTGTTAGAGAACTCCATATAGTCGATCATTGCTGACTGTTTTCCAAAACCCACTGAAAAGGACGTTTCCCACATGCATTGCCTCCGTCGTGTCGATTGGAAAGTGAAAATCGGTGGCTGGCATACAGGCAGTCAATTGGATGTGCCTTCCACCTGCGGAGTCAAAGCTTGGGGGTGGCCAAACGAACACTGTTTTTGCCTGATGTAGCTGTCTGCAGAAGCTGTTTCAATGCCCCCACCACTGATTCATACCTTTTACTGGGCATGCTTCTAACAACCTTACAAATGTTCGAAGCAAGTTTTCCAGTCTCAGTCAGTTTGCTTGCCTTACTTTTCAACTTCTCTTTAATAAAACATCTCGAACGTGCACCTTCCACTGTGAAGCTCTACGAATAGTCGGGTAACAACCACCCAGTGTTGTATAACATATCACTTGCCTCGCCTGGGTCATTAGTGAAGCACCACACAAGGTACCTGTATGGTAGCTCGAAATTAATGGGGAACGAGCACGTACAGCACCCGTGATCATCAAGGCTGGCGATGCGCTTATCAACAGAAGTTATTTTCCCCGATTGCATGTTTTACACGCAAACAGTCTTCCTCTGGTTTTCCCCAGTTATCTTCAGCGTATGCGGAGCAAACCGTTCAAATGCGCCGCTGCCTCCGAGTTCACGCGCAGAATGTCGGCCCTCAACTAAGTGCATTGTAACCATTCGTATGCATTTCACTTTCAATTACTCATTCCGATTCAATGTTCCCTTAAGTCAGTCGAATAGCGTGGATCTGGGTGTAAACGACCCCTGATATACCTGCCAACCACTTTTACCCTGTTATCCGCTACATTTCAATAGTGCACAATAACGCGTGTCACAAACACGGTCTAGAATTCTTTCATAGGCAGTAGTAGAGCTTGCGCATACTAACCAAGTCCGCTGTTGTGATTGGAAAAGCTGCCAACTATTCCAGTGAACTGCTGTTCGGACCTGCAATGCAAAGGGTCAATTGTTTCTTCAGCGAGGAAAATTCCTCTGCCAAAGATACACACTTCCGCTGCCTACATTCGTCAAGCATGTTCTCTTTCATATGAACTAAACAACACAAAGTCTAAGCATTGGGGAAGTAACCTTTCAAACAATCCATTTGTGCCGGGTGCCTGTCCACCAAAAGCGTCCGAGCATCCCTTGTTTGCATCAGCTGCTGGAAGCCTTCGGACACGACCATGCAACAAAGCAAGCTGTGTAACGCGCAACCGAAACCAGCGAGCGCGCACGAATTGAATTCGAGTTGTGCGACGGGGCGTGCTGCTGTGTTGTCGGTGCCGTCTTAGCTATCGTTTGTGTAAGTCGTGTGCATGGCTTACTGGGCCTTTGGCTCATGTTTGCTTGTATTGTTTCTCTTTTCAGAACTGTTGTTCGAACCCCTACTTCGGAAGAGCGCTGTCCCCTGGTGCGTCCACGTTGCCCGAAGGTTGGTCCGCGAAGTCACGGGCATCCAGAGTAGAGTCGGCTGGCCTGCATGTTACAGCTGTAACACGCGACCGAAACTAGTTAGCGCGCATGGATAGAATTTAAAGTGGTAATCGTTACACGGTTGTCTCGTTCACCTTTCACACCGCTACGTCAACATTGTGCACGAGGATCTTGAACCAACGGACAGTCAGGCAGACAAGCAGGACACTTGTATTCAAACGTAACTCTCTTATACTTTTGTACCCTTATCCTTTTTGATATTTTGGTATTGCCGCGTGTTGCGTAATACGTCTTCGGTCGCAGTCTCCGTCTGCTCTTCTGGTTGCATGTTACACAAGCTTTCATTGCTAAAGATATTGTAGAAAACGCTTCTACCTTTACTATCAGAATCTGTAACAACACCGTGCCGAAAACGGTAGGCTCCGTTGTTGCACTCAGCTTTGGAACCACTATAATGACACTTTCGTGCTATACGTAAAGCTCCTGAGGTCTTTCGGTCGTGAACGTTAACACCAACAGCCCGTCTTTGCCGTCGGTTTCCGAATAACTAAATCCCACTAATTCCAAATTCTTCCGTATATTCTACAGATCACACTTAGGATGTTCTCGTAATCGCTTCCTCCGCCTTAACGATCTTACATCAATACGATCCATCACTTTATCGCATTCACGCCTAGAGTAACGATGACTCCGTGGGTCTCGTGGAAACTACCCTGCAACCCATAAGCAGCTATCTCCGGCGTACTTTACAGCCTACGTTCGGCTAAATATACTCCAGGGTCGACTGACATTTTTCGGTGGTTGCGAACGAAACAAATGCCCTGATAACGCAATTAGAGGCGAATTACGTAAGACGTCTAATTTCGTCCAATTGATCATTTCAGAGATCATCTAGGGATTTGTTGAGGAGTTAGGACATATTTCCTAACTCATCCCTAATATATGCAGCGTAGCAATTTTCTGATGGGCACATACCTTGCACCTTAATTCATCCCTAAATTAACCGGAAACCACATAATTCGCCTTCAAATTAACCGGAAACTACGTAGTACGCCCTAAACTAACCCCAGACCACACGACAGACACTCAATTCCACATGAAGCGACGTAATTCACCACGGATTTCTTGGAAAACACACGTTTTACGCAGAAGGTAAAACACATCAGAAAAGAACGTGGAAATTCTGTTGTAGTAATGTAATCTTTTCATGTAAAGTCCATCACGTCCCAGGAGATTACGGTTTTTGGAGGAAAAGAAGGATATGTGCTAAACCAACAGCTTTAAAATATTGGCACAGAAAAATATTAACCAAATAGAACCCGGGAACACGAGAGTGTGCAGTCTCATGAACAATGAAACGCATCGTTTCCAAACTTGCCCTTATGCAAAGTGATGAGATAATTGATCAGGACTTATGGTGTACATAACTCAACGCAGTTGGAAATCAAATTAATGTTGAAACGTATGACAGACCGACAGGCAACAAACAATTTCGGAGGGCAAGGTTCATAAATAACCCCATCGAGTCAAACTTATTGTTTACAAATCGTCCTCATTTTAAGTGATGCGACAATTGAANACTTCGAATAGGAATCGATCACAACAAGCGTATAATACTTGTCAAGAAAAGGACCACAGTAATCCGCATGAACCCGTTGCAGGACTCAGTTGACATCGGCCATGGAGTCCATTTAGACGGTAACTTGTGGAATTTGTTATGACAAGATGAACAACTTTTAGCCAGACGACAAATATCAGCATCTGGCCACCAGCACGTTAATCTCGCTAGAGACTTCATCTTTTCGACTCCAAGAGGTCCAGAATGTAGACCATCCAGAACAGCTCTACGGAGAGTTGGAGGAATAACAATTCTGTCGTTCAAGCACAATAATCCATCCGGAGTGAGTGATAACTCCTCCCAACGCACATAAGATGTAGGAAATTTTCGTCTGACTTGTGAGATCAAACCACGTCGTAGCACAGTGAGAACGGGCGTAAAGTAATGTTGAGTATCGAGAATCAACTCTGTTCGGCTAACCGACAAGGGCTGGATTAGAAGGCAATCATTACTGGAAGTTTGCTCATATGTTTATGGAACACGTGAAAATTAATCCACTTGTCTGATTTGGTTGGCCGATTTGTGCACTGAGTGCTATGCTCCATCGTTGAACCATGGCTGCTGATGAAGGTGCCAGTGACGTGTCAGGATTATACATGAATTTCAGTGCTTCATGATCCGACACAATTGTGAATGGTATTCCAAGCAGATACTTATGAAGCCGCTTTACCGCCCAGTATACCGCCAGATCTTCACGATGTGTCCAAGCATAACCACTTTCTGCTGGACTAAGTCGGCGTGATATACACACAACTGGTTTGTTGTCCTGTTCAACCACAGCTCCGATTCCAGCTGAAGAAGCATCAGTAATCAACACAGGCATAGTTTTAGGAGAAAAAGGACGAATTATGGCATCATGTGGGAAAAAGTTTAACAATGAACGCACACATCATTCATGAGTTTGAGTACACCTGGAATGCTTCTTTGAAAGCAAGCGGAATAAACATTCTGCAGGATGAGAGAAATCTGGAATGAAACGGGAATAGTACTGCGAAGCACTTGAAAACGAGCGCAATCCGGACAGCTTTGTGTGTGAAGATGCATTAACACATGGGTCCAGAAGTATGGCATTAGGCTTGAATCAGTTCCCGTCAAACAAGTAACTGAGACACTCGAAAGTACCTAGGGGAAAAGACCATTTGTTAGGATTAACAGCAATGCACTCAACAAAAAACAGATGGGTGGCCCACAGCGACTGCACGGTTTCCTGCGGGTTTCGGTGGGCCATGAGAAAAATAATCAAAACAAGCATCCCATGAAATAATCCTCCTAAAGCTAAATGTTTATAAACATGACCTCGAAATCTGCATTCATCTATTCAGCAAAATCGGCGACATTTGTTTAAATCACACCGTAAAGTCAGACATCTTTAATCGTTAATCTTTCGAGCTCACTGAGGTGAGAGTTGTACATGTTGGACGGTTTTCCTCTTCTACAGAAGTACGTGAGAAATTAGCCGCTGTTGTTTATTCCCATGTGCCACACACGGAGAGTGCCTTGTGATGTGTGTTTTATGTCTAATAGTGCGTCGATTGATGAAACCACTTCTAGTCTGCTGTTCTTCAGTTTGCTCTTCATTTATATAATGAATCAAACACGTGACACTCTAATAGCATTCACGTCGAAGATGTATCCGTCGTACGGATATCTCATTCTTTGTTCGACTCAACTCTAACCGATTCGATTAATCACACTCACTGCGTTCAAATTCGCGCCTTGTTGAACGGTTCTTTTCCTTGTGAGGTTTGCGGAAGTTTTCATCATGTCTGGGCAACACCACGATGACACTGAAATGTTAGTTAGTCGCTCCACCATTCAACGAAATGTGCGACGTTCACTTGCCCAGCTCAACCGTAATGTACAAGAATCCTCAGAGAAAGTAGACATTTGCCAGCTTTCTCTATCTACTATGACGTCCATACCGGAAAGCATATTACAACAGCTTCTTAAGGGCAAGTTAAACTTTCGTAATAGAAACTATTGATTTCAGGTTCACCAGACAGCTTAATAAGGGCTGGCGTGCGGGATCCGGGGGCCGATCCTTTTAACGCTAGCGTTGTCGGCCGTCTTCGGGACTGGGCACTTTCTAGCAACACCCCCAACGTGCAGGTGATACGACTTTTGCGTATCTTCCACAAAAGAATACCAGAGTTACCCAGTGATGACCGAACGTTGTTGTCGACGCCCAGTAGTTTACATTTATTCGGGCGAACATGCTCATTTTGGGTTGTTTAGGGGCACTGTGAACGCTGTTATATGTAATCCGCTACAATATATGATGTTCGTAGGAATCCAGCGCAATGTTCATGGTCTATCATCAGCTGATGCAGGAAAGTTCACAATATGGCCTGTGCTCAGTCGCCTAAATGAGCCGATCTTAATCGAGCCGTTTGTATTTGGTGTGTATGGAGGTTGCTACAAACCGGAAGACGTCAACGTATACCTTTCGGAAGTAAGTTCATTGCGCCGCAAATCATGCCGTTTTTGCGATACGTCTTGCGAGAATTACATGACATGCTATGCAGTGTTATAATGATTAGCAGTGTTCAAGTGACGGTCTATTTGAAATTGGTAATCTGTGAGGCACCGGCTTGTTCGTCTATTGAACAGATAGGCGGGCACGGTGCATACCTCGGCTGTTATAAGTGCGAACGAGGAGGAGTATACCGCGTACACAAGGTACACTTCGTGCCGCAGAGTGGTCCTCTTCGAACGGACGCATGGTTTCGCATCGCAGGATGTGAGTACCTGTCTTCGTTTGTGTATCTATCGGTCGATATGATCTCCGCTTTCCCCAGTGACTATGTGCATTCGGTGTGTCTGAGCGTTGTCCGTCGTATAAGTAATTGGACTTCGGGACCAGTTTTCGGGAAAGTTCGGGTAAGCTCGCAAGCACTCCAGCGCATACATGAACAGATCTTAGTATGTCAGAAAAACCTATCTTTTGACTTCTCCCGTGAGTGCCGCGGACCGACAGACTTCAAGACCTGAAAAGCTACGGGATGCCCACAGATTTCATTGCACATCGGACCGGTGACTTTACAGGAGATTTTGGACGGTGACAAGTATAACAATTTTTAGATTTGCCTGTTGCTATATTTCTTTTATATCCCCCCACCCTTAATGTTACTCATTGTGACTTCGCAAAGCAATCAACGCACGTATTTGTATTGAATTTTTGCAAGCTGTATGATCAGGCAGAGATAGTGTGCAATGTGCATTCACTGGAACATTTTGCGGATGATGTGTACAGGCAGCGTTCACTTGACAACTTTTCTGCCTTTCTGTTTCAGTCTTTCTTGTGCAGACCGAAATCTATGCTTACTGGTCAACGAGACCAGTAGGACAAGTGTACAGATGTTTTTCAGAAATATCTCCCGGTTCCGCTCCCGTCGAAGCCGTTTTTCTCTACCTGAATGCTCGATGTTCATCAAGGATCCAGTTTTGTTTTCTACCGCTAAGCTCAACAACGCTGCTCTCAATAACGATGTTCCCTGCATAATTATCGATGTATGTAACCACAATTCTGAAGGTTGCACTGTGAGTTATCGCCCCTTCTCCACGCTCCGACCTCTTTTCATCCACAGTTTTTCCTCACAACATTTGTATGTTTGTCGTCAGCGATTCATCATCGAGCGGCTTAAGAGCAAGTGCGCCTTGCATTGAGTCAAAAGGTTTTCTCTTGACCTTCCATTAACGCTCTGTTTCCACACCCATTTTGCATTCCTGTAAACAATACGTCATTTGAAAATGAATACAGTTCCGTTTGAGATTTACAAGTAACTCACATTGCTTCATTATCTACCACCTGCCACTGAGAACAGTTAGTGAACTTCGACTTCAGATGTGCAGTGTTGTAACCTATCTAGAGAATGGCGAACACTGCATCGTGGCGCTGAGTTCGACGTGGATAAACGGCGGCATAGCATCGTGGCCAAATTACCCGTCTTTCCAGTTTACCACGACTGGGCGGGACGATTGCATTTTCGCGCGTGACTGCGGAGATATCAGTCAGAGTAACCAGCACAACAGGTAGTGATTTCATAGTTGTCTTGTGTTTTCAGAGGACTATTCGCAAGCACAATGTTTCGTTAAGAACGCGGAGGTCAAATTAGATGTAGATTCGTCAGATATTCGGTGATTTCAGCTATTTGTACACGGGTTCGAGGCTGGGGGCCCAA
>QNGE01001108.1:157798-192097 GCA_008508345.1 Paragonimus westermani | reverse complement strand
AACGCACCCTCACCAGAAAGCCTTCCTTAGGATGCACTATCGGATGGAATGTAGTTTACAGTGGAAACAATTTTTGAAGTTTCATTTTGCACATTCAAGGCAGGCTGGCTGGTTTAATTTGTCAACAATACAACAAACATTCACCATCAGATTAAACACATAGGTTCAAATGAAGCAGTGTTGTTGATATGAAAAAAACATTTAACAAGAAAGAACAAGCGATTTCAGTTGCTAGTTCAGCTGAACCTCGGAAATTTTACAAATAGGTCGTCTGGTAATTCTTAAGGCTGCAGTATTAATAATAAATAATGAGTTCACACGAAGATATTTGTGTTACCATTGTGGTGCAACTAAAACCAAGAAAGTTTAATCGGCCAGCTTAGACGTGTCCACAATTCAATATCACGCAGATTTCGTTTAACTGACCTTGGCTCCGTGTATCAGATGGATGATGGTATGATTTTCATTAGGAAGTTATGCAACCAGCATTTGTCTTGGTAACTCCACTGCTGAACCAGGCTGGATTAGAAACAAGTATATGTTCAATTAGGTGGATAGTTGTGCGACGGATGTGACAAGTTCAACAGGAACAGGAGAAGGAGTATACACAGAAACAAGCACCAGAATCGGGAAACCTGAATTTCAATTGTGGATGCAACACTAGAGTATAGTTAGGACGGATGCGTAGTTTGGCAGCGTACGTGAGTCCAATGACAAGGCTGATGAGTCCCAACAAACGCATCGTCTATGAACAATGGCTGCTTGCATTTTGATGACCACAGCTTGCCTCTTTTTTCTCTCAATGCTGCCCAGTTTTGTTTGGAAATAGCCTCAGATAGCCATTTTGCAGCAATAGTGTATGCAGTGAAGAATGACTGGTACTCGTTTATATATCGTCCTGACTACACACGTCAAGTGTTTCATGAGATTTTGTTTGTATGAGTTGGACAAGCCTGTTGAAGTAGGGATACTGACCATTCCTAGTTTCTTTTTCGTGGGTTCTGCGTTGAACAGATCCAGGAAGGATAACTGACTGTCAGAATTCGTTGGTGTAGCGTGTTTGCCAACCCTACAAAAATTAAATTTTAACTCACCGGTGTGGGCTGTGTGGATAATGTAGGGAAATAATCCCAACGGAATGCTGTTCAGCTAAACACGAACATAGACTCATTTCATTCATAATATTCGTCAGCAAATTGTTGAATTATAAAGATAATTTTCAATATCATGAGACTTGATAAATCTTTTGTCACGACAAAAAGTAGAATATTCACTCATGCGAATAACTGATGGAAAATTGGTTCTTGTAATTTGATCTGGAGACAAAAACGCTTCAGTATCTTTGAGTATTGACAGAATTAAAGAACATTATGATATACATGTCGAGGTTTGGAGGCAGCTGATAAACGTCCACTTATGAAAGAGTTATCAAGAGACAGGTTAACTGGAAGCAGGTTATATAATAGAACAACGTGTTGAGTCGACTGCGAAACATCGCTCACCTATTTCGGATTCCGCACTAATTTGCGGTTTTGGTTCGTCCTTGATAACAAACTTAGTGAGATGCGCACGAATGATAGAACGTGAAGGCCAGAACGGACAGTACACAGCCAACAAAGAGTAACGTTGATGACAGTCATTATTCACGTCTTCCATCCAGTTCAGCTCATGGTTGTATCATGCGTTTCGTTTGCAAGTTACATAATTCCTAAACAAGAGAGGATACTTTCATCATAATTGAAGAAACTTAACCTGGTATCCTCGAAACGACAAATCCGCTGCATACACTTGCATGATGCGTGCAAGCGACGTTCTCCTTGCTAGTCCATTGCGAATGCGTTCCTAAACAGCCAAAATACTTGGAGAGCAATGACCTCAAGACAGGTTTACCACACTCAGTCTCAAATTTTTACGTGAATACCCTACTTTGGATAGAGTCATTCCTTCCGTGATTCTTGTACATACCTCCATTTATCTTCACAAAACTGACCCCGTTGGCTAGTTTACTGATTTTCAGCATCCGTATGGTCTTCATGCAACCTGTAGCCCCCAGTTTCTGTGTTTAACTGAAGACAAATAAATTTGAGCCGCCATAAGTTCGTGTCTACCGCTAAAAGTCAACGTGGTAATTTAGCGCATGTTCAACTTCAATGAATATAACGGTCAGCGGGTCTCCTGCGGAAAACCGGCTGTCACAAACACATTTTCTGAACAAACCTTCCAACTCTGGCTTTGGTCAATTAAGAACATAAATACACATACGGGGTTATACATGAAGTTTCATCGAGTAATCCTTCGTTTGACATTCAGGAAAATGGAACCGGAGTAGTTATGATATTTTACTGAATACTGGTTATTACGGAATGACGCCGAATGTTAACGGCAAGTTGTTTGCTTGCTGATTAACGTTAGCCTAATCGTTTGATTTTGTAAAGTTTTGCATGAGAACAAAGCCAGCCAGTCATTCGGGAAACGTTGTGAAAAATTGTAGCTTGTAAGAGGTCATTTTTATTTTGGTTTCCGAAAGAAACTCTCAAAACCAAGTTAACAAAAGCGAAATTTATAACAGCAGGACAGTGTTAAATTTCGTGTACTTGACATTGTAAATTTTAGTTAAAATTCGGCTCCCTAACAGGTTGCTGGTCACATGGCAGAAGAATAAATGGTGTTTTGTGAAAGGCCCATTCCGATCACTGTACCGTGGACGGACATGAAAGTAACATACGAGAAACTAAATGTCATCTAGATTGTGTCTTCAATGTTTCAGAAAATTGGGTACTCTTCCTTAGAATCCATAGGCGTTGTGTCATTTGAAAGGAGCAGGGTCCATTAATAGTGACCACGCAAATCAGCTTGGATGGTTAGACGCATATTTTGAGAGTGCAACCCATTGTCCTGTATAATTTGCTACGCAACCCCCCGTTAAATGAGGTCCGTTTTGTGCATGTGACTGGAAATAAACCGCACTAAATCAGTAATTGACAAGCCAGTCTGGGGATGTTTCAAGGTGAAATTCAACATAACAGACTTTGTATAATATATTTTCTTCGGCGGATATTCTTTTAGCCGGATGAACAACATCCCTTTCGTGACGACTTTGCACTGGTACCCAACAAAACATCTGAATCTGGACAGTGTTGCTTCTGGCAATCTATCAAACATTCCCTGAACAGCTTCATTCTATAGATTGGACTCATCGGGTACTGGTAAACAGAATGACGTACAAGCCGGCAAATCAGCTGGTAAAGTGTTCACGATGGTTAAAGCTTCCGTGAGAGCCTGGTCTTTAGCAGTGCTTTTGGGGCCGGTGATCGGTGGAATGTGAGCGTCTGTCATTCGGACGAGAGAAGCCAGTTGCAACCTAAGTGCAAATTTGCAGTTGTTGTATTCTCAAGGATGTGGATGTTGATTCGGATCGGTTGTGCCTTAGTTGCCCGTATATAAATATATATATATATATATTCAAGTTGACCATCACTCACATTTGATCGCAGCCTCCGCATTCAGATAGACTTTGCAGCCAGCCTCTTTCAAAAAGAAGCACTAGACTCGAGTTTCGCTCTCATTAGAGCTCGTCAGTAGTGCATATCCTTGCCACGGCGTTCAGATTTGATAATTCGGTCGTGCATAATGTGAGGTCAATGGCGCAGTAGTTAACACGGTTGCCTCATGATTGGAATGGCCGGAGTTCAAATCCCGGCCGTGGCAAGGATATGCATTACTGAAGAGCTCTAATGAGAGCGAAACTCGAGTCTAGTGCTTCTTTTCGAAAGAGGCTGGCTGCAAAGTCTATCTGAATGCGGAGGCTGCGATCAAATGTGAATGGTGGTCAACTTGAAAATAAACCAAATCCCCGACTACTCATCAGTAATATATATATGTCTGTAAAGTGAGCAGCTCTACGGGACCAAATTCGGTTACTTCGGGGTTAGACCCTGGGGGAGGTACCGCTAATTATGCTGATGATACAAACGAGGTGATTGGAAAGTTCAAAGAACGAGAGGTGAAAACCAGATGTATACTGCGAAAGCTGTACTACTTGTTGGGAACGTTTGGCAGGACCGAGTCCTTACAGTGTGAAGTACTCTACAATAATTCAGCAATAGACTTTGCAACATAACCTTCTCCTCATCATTCTGCATGAAAAATTCAACAATTGCACAGAAACGACCACTTGGGATTGTTGGAAGATATCCGCACCAAATTTGGTAAGATCGAAGTTGAACAGTTCGGGCGTCGTGTTTAACATGTTATTGATAAACAGATTGGGAATAACACAACGTTACGTGCAGGTTGTAATAATTTACGTTTTAACCATCTCGGGTGGCCTTCCTCAGGAGTGTTGTAGTCGAATTACAACATAAAGGCTATCGAAATTCGGCTAACTTTAACCTCACAGAAATGGTAACCAGTGACAGACTGGATACCTGGTTGAAGCCTTCTAAACGACAGTACCTAATCACTTTGATATTAATTGATCCCTTCTTTGCTTCATCAGTGGTAACCAACTATCCATTTTCGAAAGCGTTGGACTTCACGCTTGCGAAAAGGATTGCATCATGTTATTGCGAAACAGCTACACTTTAAATGTCACCTGGATGAACTATTGTTGGTACTGGAAACATTAAGCTTTATGCGACTTTTATAATAACTTGGTGATCAGCATTCTGTTTCGTTAAATTGCATCTAGTTTTCAACGTCGAATTGCCAGAGTTACTTCAGTCACCCACTGATTCATCTAATGTATTACCTATGTACATTAGTGATGCGTTTGCAGCCACTCTAATATCTTTGGCTTGAAGAGCTCGCACTGTATAGCACATATTTAATAATTATCTGTACACTGGTCAGCTGTTTGACGAAGTCGGGAAGATAACTTTTGAGTCACCATCACTGTTGCTCTAGGGGACCAAAAACCAGACTGACTTGTTCCAGATTAGAGAACAGATACATAAAGAGCTATGAAAACGATTGTTCATCTTTGTGTTCTAGATGTTAATGGTTTTGCACATTAGCAGAATTAGCTGGACAAACAAGATTATATTCAGTATAACTGATACACCTCTGAGACTGGTGGGGACCGTTGCCCCGACAAATTACGTCAGTGCATCCAACATTGGGTACAGAAATGACGGATACCTGTTATTCTGCTAACAGTTAAGATAATTTGTCCTCCTTCAGGCTGACACCACGCAAAATTCAACCGACCTAAATCAAAGACAATTCTGCTATCAACTGCTAATCAGGCTTAGTTATGCTTTCAGTACGTCAGCAGCTAAACACAGAGACGAAAAATTAGGATAATAAACTAGAACGGGTTGTGGTTTTCAGCACAATTCGAATCCACCGTAAGTCAATGTTATGAAAACATCACCATTCATGCACCTAACTCACTCTTGGCTCCCATCTAGAAGGGTAGTGAAATGAGTTTCTAGTTCGAAGATTTCATAATGTAAACAATATACTGACCACTAAGCAGCGGGTGCCATGCTAACGCAACAACTAAAATCTTCAGCGCAAAACGTGTGCTTCCGTTGATCATATTTTTCAAACATACTGATCACCTAAGCACACCTGTTTGAATCTGTATATAGTTGAGAATGTACAAATGAGTTCGAAATTAATAGACATCATGCAGCATTAAGTTGCAATAAACAGGCTGTTTAAAAATGTCAGCCAAGTTGGTTTAGGTTATTACCTCATTATGGAGTTTTGCTTTTACTACTGATAATCAGTCTACAAAATCGGGATTAAATTTTACACTGTTCGCGCTGTAATTTCGGCCTAAGTAACGCGGGTGATGGCATCAATGATTTTGTATTACAGGTCTTAGATAAAAGCTGATAGTAAACTGGACTTAAGCACTAGTGACTACAGATACACTTGTCAGCAAAACGGGACCGTTAGCAATGAGAAATTCTGTCTGCTCGCTTGCCCTTCAATATGCATTTTTGCTAGGTGGTCACCCCTCACTGTTGCAGTCAGTCGGGAGGAAATAAAAGTGTGATGAGAACTTTTTTTCACTTCCTGAACTCACATCGTCAGGCAGCAACAACTGGGAAAACAATCTGAATAGCAATTCCAGGTGTTGTGAAATGTCAAAAAAACTTGTCATTTCTGAATGGTGTGAAATCGTCACTTCCATTCCAATCCAATCTTGTGTGAATATTTCGTTTGCTTGTTTGGTCATGCGTGCATCTAGTGTGCGTCGGTATGTATACGTGACAACATGTGCTAAATGCGGGTACTATTAACGATGGGCAAGTTGGTATCAATGTTGTTAGGACTGGCCAAACCTGCGTTCCCAGCGCAAATGTCACCTGGTGGTGTCTTGTGAATCTGTCACCTCTTGGTTACTATGGCAATGCGTAGTCCATCTATCTTATCTGGCCTCATTTGTCATCATCACTGGGTGGAATCAAGGCCTAAAATGTGACGGTAGGAGAACAGAGCAGAGAATGGTCTGATGAATTTCACTCACAATACAACAAGAAAAGTAAAAAACGATCAAGAAGACGAGGAAAAAATTATTGAGAGATACAATGACAGGAACAGTACCAGAAAGAAAAAGGGTTGTTAGAGGGAGTCAGGTCCACTCATAGGACAAGTGATTGTCTGGCAAACAACTGTGGCTGCAAACGCCCCATGCAACTGGGGTTTTCGTGGTCAACTAGTGTAGTCATTTTTGGAAATTCTGATTAATCATAGGATGGTAGCTATCTGATAAACCCATTAACGGCGTGGTACACTTAAAAGGTGAATAGGTATTCACACAGGAGGACAAAACTTTACTCAAGGAGCTTTATTTGGGGACAATTTAACGAATGGATTGGATCACTGTGTAGTCCCCCAGTTCCTGTTAAAGATTATGAAACCTGATCAGAAGATTCGCGTGTCTTTCTACAGGACAAGAAGATTGGTAATCAAGGACGTCACAGAAATTACTTTACCTCGAGTAAAAACATACACTTTGTGATTCAAAGACAGACTATATTAAGCACGTAGGTTATTATAAGCGTCTCTTTGATATTCTACTTGATTGGAGTGGTCCTCAACGAACGCTTCTTACAATTTGAAGGTTGTTTATTCTGTAAAAGAACGTCGCTAGTATAATACACCACTTGGGATGTTGATAGTTTTGGGGACATACATATTTTCTGGGAGCTTACCTTATGCACAGAATACCTTATTCCCAGTTTGCCGATGGCTCCAAAAGACAACGGCAAATTGAATGGTATGATGTAGCTACTATTTTATTCCCAGTAGATAATTGAATAACAAGAAAGTTTAAGACCCACGATCAATGCCTTTAGAATTCGAATGCCGTATTTAGTAGTAAAAAAATAGACCCATGATAAACGAATAGCAGATGGACACTAAATTCTTATGTGTAGTTCCCATAATACACGTTTGTATGTTCCGTCGAAGAAGCACATTTCAATCGTCAATAATAGAGATTATCAGCCCGAATTAATCTCGTATTCACAACTCACGCATGAACGACATGTTCTTACATCTCATTGCATAACATAACAAATAGTGGGTTTTGTTAATACGGAACTAGCCCGGAAATGCAAGCGAATTTCGACCACAAACACTGTATTTGTTGTTCTGTGGACATGAATAAATCAGGAGACTACTTCGTTCGAACTCACCAATTCAAGACGGTGCGATCAGTGTTTACTCTGGCCATCTGTCGTTTTACGTGTTTTGCGTTTACCCAGTTGGACATGATACCTTTAAAAACCTATTTCGAAACATTTAGGGACCAAGAAGGCTCGTCTTTTTTATGAAAGCTATTTCGGTCACTGTTTTCAGTATAACACATGGTCACGATCATACAAAAAAGCGGCTTTAAAGGTTAATCTATTCACTGAATCACCTATGAGTAAAATACAGTGGCTGATCAGGTTAAGCAGTGCATCAAGCAATGCTTAGTAGTCTGCATCCAAGCAATTCTTGTTACGTTCACCAGCAAATTGTTCTAGAAAGTAGCTGCTCAGTTTCACTGAACTCATATTTATGATTATTCGGGATGCACTCATTTTTGTTGGGTAAAAATACTGCTTCATCGGACTTGATAAAGTCAGGAGCAATTCTGAGAAATTCAGGTTGTAGTCCTTCTTAGAGTATGTTCCGCATCTGTGTGGCTCATCTATGTACGTCCACATGAGGATGTCGTTTTGCAGTCATCTCAAATTAAACCAGCACTTATTACAAGCTGAATATCAATCACAATTAGAGAAGGTTTTCACATTCTTATAGATCTTTCAGCCAGTTTGTGAGAATGCGTAAACCACAATGGATGTTCAGCTGATATTAAGCGAAATCCACCACCAATCACCAGCAATCCAAATACTGTTTAGGGGATTTATTGTTTTTGCGGGATGTATTGGGAGAGTATTAATAAACGTGGAGTCAATGAGTGCAGGTAACAAAACGGTTTTTGTGTTATTTCTCGAAGTGATCGACTAATGCATTAACTGTTAACAAACGAATGTACTTGAGTCCCTGCATAGTTTGACCATGTCTACTGAGGGATCCACGTTGCAGCGATTAACCAGGTTGCCTCCTGAAGGCGTGACTGGAGTTCTAATTCCGACTGTGATAAGCATATTCGTTGCTGACGAATTAGAATGGCAGCAAAACTCTGCGATAATACTCCTTTTTAAAATTGTTTGACTGAAAGGTCAGAAATGTGACAGCCGTGATCACTTCTGAGTGATGTTCAATTTGTTTTATTCACTTTATGCTATATGAACAGTAACTACTTTGCTAGCGTGTCTGGGGTCTGATGCATACACCCTTATGTTACTTGGGGTAGGTATGAATTTTTTTGAGAGCCGATAACAATTGCTTATTGTTACTTAATATCTTGGTGATGTATGTCAAAATAATGTAAGCAAACAACTTCAGTTATCCAAGTTCGTGGTTGTGCGACCAAAGCTTCGACAGGTGACACGCAATTCGTAAGTGTGTGTGTGACACATCTGGACTTCGACCAGATTGAGAATTTAAATGACAGTGAGTTATTTCATGATCCCATCCACTTCCTTAGACGCAGCCAGGCAATGTAATCATGTTTATCCTGGTTTTAAGTCGACTAGTATGTCAGAGGTGATTGGCTATCCTAAACGCTATTAATGTGTGACAGGAATTTAATCAAATGGGCATAGTTTGGGTCATGTATCGTTGAATCAGTGAGTTACCTCTGTTAGGAATGCAAATATTCACCATGAAGTTTGTGATTTGTTGATTCACGAATGAAGCAAATCAGTGACAGTTATGTTTACAGTATTCCTTAATGTATGCCACAGACTCTTCGTTCAACAATACCGCTGAATGTAGAGGCTTTTAAAAGAGGCACTTGATTTCACATATGCAAGTTTGCATTCATGGCTTTATTGAAAATGAGATCCAAAATTGTGTTGTGTATCTCTGCCTGGTAGCAACAGCGAGTGAGCTGAAACATTACGTACACAGGCTGTTACCGACAGAGTGTCGTCAACTTGACACCTCGTCTGTGAAAGTAGTCTGATGAGTACCCAACAGTTCAGAGTACAGTACGTATCAAAATATCAGGCGGAATCATGTTAGTACAAGTTATATGGCCCACCTCAGCACATAGATATAGACAGCGAGTATGTGATAGGCTTATCTTCGGTGCTGCGGAGGACTATCAATTTAGGGGGAATAGAATTGGTTGTGATTGTCTACCGAGTAGTAAGCAGCTAGAAGTGAGTGGCTGCTTCACAAGTTAAAAATCAAGGTGTTTTCACTGAGCGCAATTTTTTTCACTACTTTGACTCTCTGGGAGCGTCAAGCCTAATGCCAGAAGGTTTTTCATGCCAACTGAATAAAATCTTCCTCTGTGACGCTAAGTAGTTCTTGCTGTCGGTCGCAATCGCAGCTCACATTGATGTAACTGAACGGTTCAGTTTGTTTACTATGCAGTCAAATTCACACGATAAACGCACAACAATGTTCCATCTATTTCCCTGAAGGTTATTTGTTAAAAAACTTATCCGCTGTAAAAGTCAATCTGTACAATATTTAAGCCAGGCAGAGAGCCATTAACAAACGGTAGTTTAATGGAGATGAGAATAGTGCCTTTTTTGCCCTCTACAAGCCGTTGTTAACCAAATATCATCTGTCTTTTTGGCATTGAATACGATTGTCGTCTTTTGTTGCATTGTTCCCTGGCAGTGTCCTGCGGTTTAGTAACTGCATCTGTCAATATTTTTGTTGAACCGCCTAAGAATTCAGCCAGCAGAAGCGATGATCCTCATTTGAAAGCTGGCAAATGTATTCTGACTCGCATTTACTCAATACGACTATCATAAACATTGTGGTAAAACGTAGATAAAATTAGCTTGTAGTTACTGACGCTAGCGGTTATATGCAGCAGTATTTCTGAGTGGCAGTGGTTGGAGGTCTACATTGCTGACCTTTTTGTGATCTTCCTATTGTTGACCCTCTTAAACTGAAGCAGTCTCCAGACTTTTCTTTCTAAACAGCCAACAGATGTAGACGTACGTTCCTGACTCTCTTTAGCTTAGGGATGTTCTGTTAATCCCATGAATTCACTACGTATAAGTCTCTTGGAAGTAGACTTTTTTCAATCTCATTTGTCAACCTCATACTGGCCTGTCTGATGTTATTCACACGCTTTCAATCACGTTTAGTTACCACTCTTTCGCTGTGTGTGTGTGTAAATGCTAACGGTTCCCTCGGACTATGTATCTGGGACGATTTCGTGTTGATGCGAACATGCAGACATTTACACGTAATTAAAACTTCCGTTAGTTGATACTACTTACATTGTCTATCAGTCTAATCTTGTTCTCGTCCAACTGTTAGTAAAAATTACCCGCATAAGAATACCAGTTGTCAACTGTTTGATCATCATATGCTTCCATTGCGCACCTCAGGCAGCATTGAACTCCACATAATCTTGGACTAAAATTCTATGGACTTAATCGAAAACACAACGTAATCGAAGCTTACGGTTACATTACGTTCTCTGAGTGAAATTTTTTACATGCCTGTCCTGCAGTTCACTTACATAACTTTAGTGACGGACGTGAAAAAAATGTTCTTTAACCCAATGCACATTCCAAAATGTTAGTGGGCGTTCACGAAGTATTTTCAAGAAGCTAAACGTAAACAGTTTGAGAAAAAGCATTACTCAATTCTTACATCTTCTTAGGGTAACTCTGCATTTCTAGTCTGCAACAATGGAAGTGGTTGTTACCACCTGAACACTACTCACAGCGGTCCAAAACTTTTGCATCCAGACAAACTTTTAAGTTGACCCTTTTCGTAAAGAAGCAACTGACTTGGGTTCGATCTTGTTATACATGCAGTATACATGTTACAATCGTTCGCTGTATGGAAAACGGGTTTTAGCGTAAACCCCGATGGTGACAAAGAAGTGAACCATAAACGAGCTCCAGGGAGTGTGAAAATCCACTTGTGTTCACACCATAATTATACAATTCATATTCTAATTCTTTTTCCGTAGATAAGCTGTTTAGGTGAAATTATCTGGGGATTAGCATTTTTGTCTAGAAGTTTGTTAATAAAAAGGCTATAACTTATGTTTGCAGTCAATTTCCTTTTAAAATTCGTTCATATTCTTCTTTTTCGCATAAGTTCCGCTTTACCTGTGAAGCTTGAGTCTATGGTTATCTAACCGTTATTCACATGGAACATATAATTTTAACAGTGTTAAGAACGAACGTTTTAACGGAATTTTTAAACCGTTTACCATATTGTTTAATTACTTTGGTAATCATTGGAATGTGAGGGTCAGTAACGTGATTCAACTCATTCTAGTTGCTGTCGTTTATTGACTCACAAGCCCCATAGTCAAAAAGGAAAGGTGAATTAATTAACGTTTCGGTGGTGAGATATTTTTGAAATAAGTGCTTAAAAACAACAACAGACCACATTAAAATATTTTCTACTCAGACAAGAAGACAACTTACAATGACGACAGTGGAAACAAGTGTTTTAAATGCGACCTATTTGGACCAGATGAAGCGGAATTGCTGTAGAACACTATGTCCCTACCACAATATTCTTTCGAGGACTCAAATAGTGCTCGCAAGTTCCGGAACTTTCTGAACACTCCTCAGGAATAATCAACTAGACCTACATAAATGCAAAGTTATTTTTTCCTCAATTGAATGCAAGCAGTGGTAACTGTTTAGTAACTATCAAATTTTTCTTTGCTTATCCAAACATACCATGGAAAACTCATTTTTCGAATAAGTGTAGACAGAAATTTGCACCTTTGACAAAATTCTGACACAGATTGAGTGAGTGAATTGTAGTCTTCTTTATACCGATAATATAAATTGGAGCGAATGTTTTGGCCAACATGCTCGCGGCAATTAGCTGAGTTCCACCCAAAACGAAGGAAAATTCAGTGAATCTCATTGAATCAAACGGCGTTCTTATGTCCACGTGGTAAATATACTGAGGAGTTAGTCTACAACAGTAACTACCAGATTACATGAAGCCGGTTATAAAATACCAACCAGTGGACTAGGTTCGTGACCAGTCTGTTTGTGTGACCAGAAACAATGTAATTAGATCAAGCATCAGGCTTATGAAAGAAGCTAGTCAGAATTAAACATGAAAACCACTTTTGCAAAATTCTGTAGATATCTGGTTGTATTCTGGGGCAATACTTTTGAATCTACACAAACTCAAAATTATCGTGCTCCAGCAGAATCTTTTAAAAAGTACATGGTAGAATCCATGAATGTCAGGGTCGACCATTAAACCTGTGTTGCTGACAATTGCTTTTATTCAGTCTAGAAGACACCCACATGCAAAATCTCAGGGCTCCGCCTTAACTGGAAATATCAAAAAGAACACTACGCCCATTTTCAGTAAATGATTTACTGGGGTCTTTCAACTCTGAGTAGTCACCGTTTACTTGGATCTGAACTGTTCTGTACTAAAATTGTGGCCAACTAAGAAGAATTCTACACAATGCCAAAGAAATTGAACAAAATGATAATTCATCCTTCCACACAAATGTGGATCATGACCAGCCTGTGCAATCTCTTCACAAACTGAATGAAAATAAACTGGAAAGTTGGTTCACTGAAACTACTAAACTTAGATGATGATGCTAATTTCAGTCATAGTTTTAAACACTCGAAAAACAGGCGAATATAATTAGAAGCATGATGAGGTGGAAGATAAACGTTGAACATTTTCAGAGAACCAATCACGCAGTTTGTTTTTGATAAAAGCACAAATCTCTAGAGAGGATATAACATGTCTTCTACAATCAGATTCTGTGTCCTTCAGCAAATTTGCTATCTGCCTCAAAATAATGGCTTCGTCATCACAAGTTGAATTCGGCAGAAACTTGCTTTGCTATGACGCGTAACTTGCATACTATTTATCTGCCTCAACATTGGATGAACTAACGATGAGCTTTGGGGATGAGTAACAATCTCCTGGTTTGGATGTTCGCTAGCTGAGTTGCTGACAGTAAGTACTATTGCATCAAGATAAATGAAACAGTGTCTGTCCCGATCCATTAAACTGGCGATCTGACTTAGTGAACTTTCGGTTATTTCTAGAATGACCTCGTCGATCACCCAAACTGCCAGCCGTAGGATGTAAGAACACGTATACTTTTGCGGAATGGACATACTAATGAACATATCAAACGCTGAACACGCATGACATAGTCTGTCAGTGACAAACACACTGCTCTGACTCATTTGTTCATACATCCCATTCACTAAGGAATGCAATTTCGTATCTGACAAGACTGTCACACTATTTTATCAAGCGCATTCTTTGAAGTGCGCTCGCTGTGAGTAGTTTGTGTAATTCGTTTGAGAAATCATTCTTCCACCCCAGACTAAGCACAATCATCAAAAAACATATTTGTCTAGTTACCATCTGGCCAGCGGCGAATGTATACACGTGGTGCTATTCGCCACGAAACAGAACTTTGTTTAACGGATTTGCTTGACCGCATTTGCTCAATGAAAATTCAAATGGCCATACTTCCATGATGTTCACCATATCTTTCTCAAATCGTTTGGAAGACCGGGTCCCTCCTCTGAAAAACCAGTTCTCCCTCCCAACCGATAACCTATTCAGCCAATTTTTGGTCACCCGCTCAAAAAGATGGATTTAAATTCAGAGCCAGTTCATTTGTAATATTGTTCAAATGTTGAGTAGAGAAGGAACCGCATATGCACGATCTGAACATAATGACAAGAGCGACCAGACACACCCCGACTACCAGGATAAGTACAATGATTGAACAGTTGTCACATACACATCGGACCAGACAGGAAACAGTTCACACTGATCTGAAAGATGCTGAAAGTCACTAGTCATCGTTTGTATGAGAGAGAACCACGTGTTCTGATGATATTTGAAGTGTACACACCTAATTGGAAAATATAATGGGCATCTGGGAATGGGACGACGGATAGAAGAGAGGTGTTGTGGGTGGAAATGCGACGTCTATGCAGTCCAAGCTCCGTGGCTGCATTGACCAACAAGACTGAATGAACGTGACCGGCCTGTAATCACGAGATTCGTGCGATAGTGGCTCGGCGGCCAAATATCGAATTGATAACGCGTTGTTTGAAATTAGGAATGAGAACATCGGACTTTCTGGTAGGACTGTACGATTGTTGGCGAGTCCATACCATGGAATTGAGGTTAGATGATGCGATTGAGGAGACTGCTTTGTCATAAGAAGGAATAGCCGAAGATATGGGTTCTGTGGATGGGTGGTACCCAAGAACTTGTCGACGAAAGTGACGAATGGAGGCACGGATACAGAGTTCCTTGAAGTATCTGAATGCACAATATGAAATGTGTTGATTAGCGGAAGAACGACAAGTGGAAAGGGCTAACTAATGAAGGAAACCTTAAACATTTCAGATCTCTACATAGAACATCAACAGTCAGCTACGATGAGACACAACAAACAAGTTCATCAAAACTCACGCTGCAAGGTCATCCAGCTCAACGCATTTAGCCCCTTGTTCCAAGTATAATTCATCCCTTTCAGTCAGTTCCCGTACTAGAACATGACCCAAATCTGAAAGTCGAAATAAACAAGACCGTTTTGCTCTGTAAATCGAAGGCAGTGTATACTTTACAGCTCACTGTCTTTCTAGGTTTAGTAAACTATAGCCTACACAGAAATGGTATGGTTCAATGTGAGTTGATGCGTACACTTTCTGTTGTGCTGTAGTCCGTAACCAGCCCGCTTAAAAAGGAGTGTGGAGTTTAAACAGCCCTCAAAACGTGCACGCGCATAACTTCGTAAAGCATTGTCTGAAAACCTAGGGCATTTCCCGAAGTGCACAAGATACCCCTCTCGGAGAGAATAAGGTGCATCATAGAAAGGAACAAAATGACGCGGCTCTTGCAGGAAACATTACACTGCGAGAAAAGACATTTTTCTCATGGTAGCGTCACCAGCACTCACAATGCTTGGGCCAGTTAAGCTGAAAACCAGTTGTGTACACACAACTAGTTCCATTACAATGAAAACATGCTTGACAATCAGCAATCCGAGCATTCGTATTTAATTTACATACGTTCCTGATCACGTCGTTTGGTTAACCACCGCAAACGTTATGAGAAAAACGACATGCATTACCAGATCATAAGATGGAGAGATTTATTTGGGCATTAGGCTAAAAGGTATAATGTATACCTATGGAACATTTCATGTTGTTCACGACCTAATGTTAGAAAAGTCCGACGAGTTCAGACCAACAAGATAGCTTTATTAAAGTCCTAAAAATGTTGACGATTGTCAACTGTTCACTCCGTATAAGTCATAATTCTTTAGTTCTTGAATCATCAGTTGTCAGTGTATCTCCGTCACCTGGCAAATCCGGTTTCGTGAAAGATACCTCAATGGAGATTGAGGTCTACTTGACATACCGTAAGTGATATAAATCTGATTGGTTAGTCGGTTTCATATCGGAATTTAGTGGTCAACACGGTTGCCTCATGATTGGAATGGCCGGAGTTCAAATCCCGGCCGTGGCAAGGATATGCACTATTGACGAGCTCTAGTGGGAGCGAAACCCGAGTCTACTGCTTTTTCTCGAAGGAGGCTGGCTGGAAAGTCCATCTGAATGCAAACGGTGCAATCAAATGTGAGTGACGGTCATCTGGAATATAAGCCAAATTCCCAAAAACTCATCAGTAATCTAAAATATCGCCTTTGCGGGTTTATTGATATAAGTGATTTCGACCTGTCTTGGAAGTCCTAATCGTGGGGTTATCGATCGGAGTCAACTGGACAGTTACTGTGTCTCCTTTTGAGACGATCGAGAAACCTGGTCATTGATCACAAGCAAAAGTGGTTGAGCGTTCAGATGTGATAATTCGGTCGTACCTAATACGAGGTCAATAACACTTCCCACAGAAAGTACTAGGCTCGAGTTTCACTCTCATAAGCGCTTGTCACTAGTGTATATCCTTGTCCGGATCGGTCTGCACACTGACTATCGTGTTTGTGAGAATAGTATATCGGTCACGACGTCAGTAACCTCACAGTATGTATGATAAAAGAACTAAATCTAAAACATCAATCACCACCGGGCTCATACCACTGACTTAAGCTATATTAAGCCGGTTCAGTGAAGGCAACAAGTTCAGTCTAAGTGAGAGGTTTCGATCACGGGGCTATCGATTGGGTAGAGTGATTCTGTTTATTCTCCTTTCCAAATGATCGGACAATCTGAACTCCATTCAAACAAAGTTGTGGTTGAGCAATTGAATTTGAGTACACAATCATATCTGTTGTGAGGTTAATGGCGTTGTGGTTAACACGCTATTCTCGAGGGTCAGAGTGCAAGCTCCGATACGGACAAGGATATGCACTACTGATGAGCGCTTATAATAGCGGAACTCAAGTCTAGCACTCCCTGTGGAAGTGGGCTAGTCGAAGGGCTTAACTGAGAGTAAAGATTCCGATCAAGTGTGGGTGGTCTTCAGTTTGAAACTTCAAATCCTAAGCGGTTAATTGAAAGCTGAACTACCCAGACGTTTCATCGTGACGGAACAGTAAAACGTACACTTCCGTATACAGAAATATTTCGTACATTTGAGAAATCGATGTCTATCGAATGACTAAAAGCGGATTAGCTGTGTTGTCCACGGAATTGGTAAGGCGGTTGAAACGGCTATGGATCTTGAAATCAATAGCGTGTACAGATTGACCATTACAGATCGCTTGCTTCAGTACCTAAGCCTGCAATGAGTATACCAATATTCGTGGAAGGTATTTCCATTAACATCGAGAGTGACGAGGAAACAGCTTCCAACCAAGATGAAGGAGAATTTAGCTACTAAGGAAAACCCCGACTTCGTCTGTCGTGTGCTACTTTGACAACCTGTTGACAATTTCGGCTATTTCTGCTCACATTTGCCAGGTTTCTTCCGAAGACATTACCACTGAACGCTTCCAGTCACCTACCTTGATTAAACTTGCGACGTTTGCTATATCTGGACAGGGCATTCACTGTTCACCAGGAACTGAGAGTAACCTAGGCTTGGTGACGTAAACAATCGTCATCTCGAGTCACATTTGATCCGGATATTCCTGTAGTTAAAGTTGATATAGTAACGTGAAACCCAGTCACATGGCCCAATAAACAAAACGTCTGATGATGGAAGAGTTACGAACTAAATCACGAATCGGTATTGAACAATTTATACCAACAACTTGGCGAGCGGAATTCGATGAGTCAGCAAAAAATGGTTGAACAATGCCTAGTAATTTTGAGTCAACATAGAATGACGCACCATGAGTGATTCTTCAAAGTTTCTGCAAATTTCTGACAACTGCACGTGAGAACATTCGTGAAGACAGATCCTAGACTAGCGGTGAGACCTACTACCTAGACATACCTCACCATCTTTCAAGCCATCTTTGAATGTTTACAGCTGTCTCATATGTGTCATGTGACAAGCTCTTTCACATAAACGTCATTAAGTAAGGAGCGTTGTCCATTAAGGAACAATTTCAAAGGGGGGGGACAAAGCATGTGGTTCACATAGCAGTGGGTTTCAACGCACGGTAAAAAACCAAAATATGATCAAACATATACACAAACATTGCGATCCGCCAAGGTTATTCAGGAATATCATCGTCTCAGATTACAGTTGAAATACAGTACTGTTAAACGAAGAGTAACTCAAAGATAGTCCCAATCACAATACATGATTAGTGACAACACAGTAATGTGACGTTTCGCCTCATATTCAGGACTAATTAAACCAGCTACGTATTCGTCAATGCTGGAAGCGAGAAAAAAATGACACTTCATGCAGAATGGTGTTAAGCCAAGCTACGAAGTAGGGATTATGAGTATCGCAATTGTTGACTGACCGTAGGACACTTGCCGTGATGTTCAGTAGAAAAATATTTAGCCTCCGTATAAGACTTGGCGAAGGTCACTTACACAGCTGATTTTTAAATCACGTGGTGGTAAACACCTGAACAGATAAACTGACCTATACGATGACGAGAAGGTCTGATCAATCAGCGTTACAGATTTTTGTCTGTTATCAGAGAAATTGAAACGGATGTTCAAAGCAATTTGTTTAATTGAAGCTAACCACTCCAATGCTGTCCTACATTCGTGGGGATGTCAGTGTATCACGATTAGTGGCTCAAATATATAAGTAATTTTGGACAAGAAATAGCTGGCCTATGAAATATGGACATCGGCGTTCGTCCCACTATCAAATGATACTTGTAACGTGAAAAGCCTTCCTAGTAAGAATTGAAACAACACCAGACAAACGGAATTATTGATAACATGGAGCCTACTGTATCACGCTATTTGGATGCTAACCTAAATGATTGTACAGTAATTCTTTAAACCCAGAAACGTCTTGGTTTTGTTTATGCTTACCACATGTGCAGAAGGTGCACATCTTTTCATGGACTGTTTTACCAGTTATGCTAACGAACAACAAAACGCTGAACTCTATCGGCTAACCTTGTAAAAGGGTATTTGGTTCTGCTTAACAATCCGTGAGATGTGATGCCGAACTTAGATTAACATTGTTAGTCAGCAGCTCAGCTATTGAGACTCGAAATTATTCTAGACTGTAAGTAGGAGGAAGGGCCTATTAATTATGAATCGATCCGTGGGTAAAAATCCGACCTTTTGATGAATTTTACATTCATAAATCAAATACCCTACGCTCTATGTGCTCTGCTATGTGAGCTATGAGGTTTTGGTGGGATTTCGGACACGTGAAATCTGAAGGTGATTACTCGACCATCTCACTGTGGCACACAGAAGCTAATTGCCCAAGGAATTCCCTACTCGGTTACGACTCATCAAGCTTAGAAGTACTGAATGAAACTACCTTTGCTGGTTGTTAGGCTTGTCGGAGAACAACATTTATAACGAATTCACCAACAGTCCCATTCACAAAGTCACTTTTTGCAATGCCCGCTCATGCATAATCCATAGAACGGCCAGGGTATGGCTATCTGCTTACCACAATCAATCAACAAATGTCAGATTGAAGACAATTTTAGAAAAATTTACGTGAAATGAAAAAGCGTCGTTCCTCACTTTCAATAACCTCGTGGAGATCGTTGGCGATGAGCTGAAGTTGGGACGTGCTACATTGTTCCAACCGCTTCACAGACATAAATGCCCTGGATTTTGAAGTGATATGGAGCTGTAATTTTTTTAAAAAAAGGGTAAGTGCAGCCAACAAAGACAATTCGTAAGTGAGAAATGAATACTGTTTTCGAGAACAGTTCACAAATATCCACACCCCAAACGGCAGTCATTGTGGAGTATTAATATTTAGCATATTCGTGTCGGCTGTTTACATAACACCAGTAAGTACACCTATTTGACACATGAAGACAGGACTAGTTACTAGGTTTGATAATCGGAAGATAATCAGTTTCATCGCAAAGCTATTAGTTGTGGCATCAGCTGTTTCACACAGAGAGCTGGTGAACACTTCCCGACCAGAACAGCCTCCCCGAATTCCTTTGTGTAGGACCACGGAAAACTATGTCAGTGGACCAACTAAGCGACCTGAACTGGTTGTAAGTGGCAGCCTGTTATGTTGCTCTCATAATACATAGTAGTTGATTTCATGTATGTAACCAACGAGATAAGAGTAAACCATGAGAAACAACAACGCCAAACAGTAATATGGTGTAACTCGAAAGGAACGGCTTACGATGAAATTAACGACAATCACCAACACCAAGAGGATAGATGACTGGGAACAACAATTTGAAATGTGCACATGTATTGTGCAGGACTTGTCAAGAACATTATTGATACTCGGTGCTGGGTGAGGAATAGGTTAGGAAAAATGGCGTTTAACTTTGTCGTGATATATTCTCACATACCATGTGAAGGGTGTGCTGTGATAAACGGCTTACACACCAAATGACTTTTACGGTCACAACGGCTAACACTTTTAAGCGCTAAACGTTTCTCTCATTGATGATTCGGTTGATGAAAACTTAGTGTTCCAGCAGTGGTGGTTTTGCTCGTAACTCGGGTTGATGGTTTTGATATTGATATGTTCGCCGAGCTTGACATTTAGGTTGCAAACGTTTCATCACCAAGCGAGGTGACATCATCAGTGCGTGAGTGTTTCAGCGTATACTATACTATACTATACGCTGAAACACTCACGCGCTGATGATGTCACCTCGCTTGGTGATGAAACGTTTGCAACCCTATTGTTCCAACGTTCGTAATTTTTTTAAAAATTCGGTCAATGAAGCACTCAGATGTGTCCACATGTACTCCCCAGCATACTTTGTTACCAGAAGTTAAAAATATTGAGTACTGAAAGTTTGGAAGTTGAATTTGATTACTGTCTGTCGGTTATACATAGGCTTTTCAAAACGGAGTGATAAATCTGCAAACAAATATAACGAGTCAGTGGTAGCTTGAAGATATTTGTGTAGATGGTATTCCGTTGGACCACCCTATAGTATAGTATGGTATAGTATAGTATAGTATAGTATAGTAATGACCGACAGCAAATATTTGCACATTCGACTCTTGGTTGAAGAGAATAAAGATGTCTGAGTTCATCCGTAGCAAACACGCCATGACCGTGAATTAGCGTCAGTCAGATACCCAATGGGAAGTGTGTACTTGAGGAAGCTACTTTGATTACGTTGGTGATTATGACGTTTGACACGATGAAGGTGAGATTCTTGTTTATCGAGGAGATAACATTGATGGTGATTATTGTTTGTAACATACCTTTCGAATCTTTGAAGAATAGGTGTAAAGAAAATTTATTCGATGATTTTTCGTCGGATACTTACAGAGGCTTTTTGATACACGGCTGCAAGATTTTATGTATGAGAGTGACGAACCATCATCCATGTTAGAATCAAAACTGTTGCATATTCAAGGCTGGGTTATTGCAAACTGGCTGGCGTTTGCGACACATATTACACGACGGAGTTTGTATCTGCGCCTTGATCCTTTGTATACTGAAGATTATCTAATGATGGTCATGGTGATCGCAAGCAGTCCACGAACTTGTTCCGGTAACACAGGACCACAATGTACAACCGAATGGTGATCAACCCGGCTGTGACAAGTATATGCTAGTGGACTGGTTCTGACTGACGCGGCTGAACTACGTCTACGATATGAAAAGTAGTCTTAGTATCAATTTGATGGTTAGAGTCCACCAAGTGTGAATTGAATGCACTAATCATTGTATTTTTTTTAGTTCCACCATCAAGCTAAGCTGGGTGATTGTCTTTGGTCAGTTTAGCTAATCACCTTGTAGTAGGACCTATGCATTCATCGTACAGTAGCACAGAGATAGGCGTACAAGGATAAATTAGTCGTGGACAGGTACATTTTTTCTTAGATTCAAACCTAACGTGGTCCCAGGAGTGAACCAGCTGTGTATCGTGAGTGCCTGGTACATTGGTAAAGGTGGCGGTTGACGGAATCACCTGCCAGGTCACCTAGGAGTGTAAATTACGGAAAAAGTGTCCCCTCTTCTCCAAATTCATTGGTGGCAGTTCGGAGTTGCTTTCATGTGTTTTACTATGAAATGGTTCGGGTATCCGTTTTCCAAAGGCACATTAACAATAGAATACAGCTCATCTTCTAAGGTAACTACGCAGTAGATTCTACCCGTTTTGTTTGGTAGACAAAAAGTTGCGTTCTGTTTCTTGTTACGAGCCATGTATATAGGATAAGTTTCATACTGACTGGTCCAAATAGGTTTTTCGGTAAAGACGCTTTTCATTGGAGCCGATTTCAACTTCTGCCGTGTCAAATCCAAGAATTGAAACTATCTGCTGACTTCCTCCCCTGAGGAGAACGTTAGAGGTGGATGGACCTCACCAGACATTTGCACCATGCGTGCAAAGTCAGCGATTCTGAGTAGAATGACAAAACTACAATCAACATGTTTGCAGCAAAACGGTACATTCTTGATTAGTCTGTGTGGCCGCTGTGTTTCTAGCTTTCTCATGAAGACAGTCGCTATGAAGAGTGGGCCAATAGGAGGTCTCATTGCTACTCCGTCAGTTTGGGTGTACGGGCAACGTTGAATTTGAGTAGAACGTTCAAAGTTCGGCGCAACAGTAGATTCTTTAACACAAATGTTGGCATAAACAACATCACGTTTTGCTTCTTCGAGGTATTCACATGTTTATTAAAATGCATTTAGGAACTGTACACAGTCAGACTAAAAGGATGCATCTAGAGGAGATATTTCGAAAATTATTTTTTATCTGGTCCTGCCAAAAGATCGACAGAGGTAAAAACGGTATGTAGACTACCACGACTGTTCTATCTACGAATGGACTCCAGTCTCTCCTTTGCTCAACGCACCGTCGGGTAACAGGATGACTTACGCGTACACGGAATCGGTCGTGTTGGACAACCTTGTGCAGTTGCAAACTGTTTCGATCACATGAATTACTTCGGCCCAACTGAATCTATCTTATTGCTCCTTATTATTCGAGTCAGGTCAGGCACTAAACTACTTGATTTTCGGACAGTTATGTTCGATCTTTAGTGTACCATAGATTACTAAATTTGTCCCTAAATGGTGACGTTTTTCTCATCTTGGGAAATGAGTCTACTCTATTGTATGTTACTACCCCGTCTTTGTAATCGGATTGCTGTAATAAAGTGTCTTCTTATAATACGAGAATTTATAAGTTGCCTAGGTGCTTCGATTTAATAACGTCATCGGATGCAGACCAGGACTGACAGTATTGATAACCATATTTAAAAAGATCGTACTTAAGTTGCTCAGCTGCCACTACATATGTCGGTTCTACTTGAAAAGCCTGGCCATATAAGTATACTAGTTCAAATGAAATCTGCAACCAAACGTTTTTATGCTAGTCAACCGTGAAAAACAAATTTCGGCTCATCGATAACCGCTATAGTGAAGTTTCACAAACTAGACGTCGGATAGATTGAACATATACGCTTGAAGGTTTGAGATAAACCCGAGTAGAGACAAATGTCATTTAGGATGCCACCTAAACTAGCTCGCCCCGTCGGCGCTTCTCTTTCAGTGCTAACCCTCAAGTGTTTGTTAAAAGCACTTTACTCGTCTAGACCGCCGAATGAATATTGCTGTTGAAGGACAATTAGCATGAGCTAACGACATCTAATTCGTTAGGGGCATGGATTCAGAGCAAATGTGATTTCTGTTTAGGATAGCGTCTATGTGTGCTGCAATATCTTAGGACGTTCATCTACACAAGTCTGAAAACTTAAATGTGGATTGAGCCCTCCAGTTATCCGTAGACGTCTGCGTTCTCGTGATTCGGAAATTAACCCTTACGTCATAGAAGAACAGATGTGATGAACAACTGTTTTCTGTCGTTCGCCAATAGTCCGGAATAGGTACAGGGGTTATCAGACGTGCAGTTGCAAACTTAAGGCAGTGTGTGGTCACCGATGTAAGAATCAGAACTGTGAATACACAATACCGAACCACTGCAGACACGCACTACGTTAATGAAATTGAGCCAACACCATAATAACCGTTTTACTAATTTTGGGCAGAGAATGACCTTGTTGATTATGACGAGTCAAGTTGATAATGATAAAGGCCGCGAAGAGAAAGAATGTCAGAAATGTTGGTGACGAGGTTGGCATAGTTGTCGATAATGATGACGATGATTGAGATTAATTTCAACTGGATGATAATGCATGCGATAAATGTTACGCTGTATACGATAGGGATGATGATGGTGATACTGTTTCTAATAGCGATACTCTCTTTACCGATGGTGACCTTGAAGATGAAAATAATGTTGTTGATGATGTGCTTTTTATGGTAACGAAAATGATGTTCTGGCAGCAGCTGATTAAATTTACGAGGGTGCTGATGATGGGGCTGGTGATAATGATGAGGATAGTGTTAATTATTCAGAGATTGTTGTCGAGGGTAATGGTAACCATTCTGCTTGAGACAGGGGTAATTTTGTTGGTGAAGACCTTATTAACATAGATATTGATAATAATGGCTTCGACAATTTTGATTGTTATGCTTATGTTTCTAACCATGCTGATAATCGTGACGCAAGTGGTAATAATTATGATGGTTAGGTTTGACATGATAACATTGAAGACAACAGTGTTGACAGTTTTGCCGATGCCTACAACGTGAAAAACGAGTGTTTGGGAGGTAATGTCGCTGCTGGTAACAATGACGTGAATAACAAAGTGGTTGACACAGCTGGCGGTCATGGAGATGATGGTGATGGCGATGTCCGTGATAACGGTGCTGTTCATGATGTCGATTTTGGTTGAGACATACTGTCAACCATCTTTTACCAAAACGTTATTACAAGGTTTGATTATGGTGCAATTCAGGCGTAACTCTAGGTTAAGTTTTGGAGTGTAAAGGCTGAATGGGTAAACAATAAGCTTTTACTGTAAGAACTGATTGTCTGCTTTGCATCTGTATTTCTGCTTCTGTCAGTGAAGACTGATTGGGAACGGGTTCAGAATTGAACTGAGGAGAAACTTATGTTTCCTTCACAACGAACCCAACTGCACATTATTGCCACAGAGAACTAGGCCACAGGTTTAGACAGGATCAGCCTGACCAACATCCACAGGGGTAAGAACACCGGTACGCGTTAATTATGAATGTTATATAAAGTTCCTGAATAGATGAGTGTGAACGTCAACCACCAAACAATCCGGTGCATCTTCCGTTGACATCTCTGAGCTATCTTGTTCAGCGCGTTTCTCATCAAGATCCATTGTACCTAGTGAGTCAGATGGATAGGTATATACCTCATGCAAAGCCAACAGAACAAGAAATCGACTAGATTATCGACAGTCACATATTTGCTTAACTGTCGAACGATGCTGGAAAGAATTTAACATCTCCGTATGGACGGTTTACCATCTCTGCTGTAAACCTACAACTCACCGTTTCAGCAACTGACCGGGAGGGAACAAACCACTGGAGTTGCTCGATTTGCGCTTGCATGTGAGCAATTTTGGGCAGCTAAATGAGAAAGTAAACAGCAAAATAACGCGAAGAATCAATAAACTGGGAGATTTGGATGCAGTTCAACGCTGCTTTCATTGCTTCTCACTTACACTTGTAGATAACAACATAAAGCTTTCAAGAATGAAAAGACGAAGCATTACCAATAAAATATAAACACTCACCAACTCGGCCAAATAACCCGGTTGAATTTCGTCTGTAAGCCATGTCTGCGGCTTTCAGCCTTTAGTCAAAGAAATTGCACCAACTCCTCAGTGAATTAAGTCGTACAGTGACAATAGTCAAATAACTGAGCCCGAATATCCGCTCTTTTTGCCACGTTATTCGGTCACACGAACCTCTCTGAGAGTAACTCGTAGTCAACTTCAATCCTGTACATCAAGTCGTGCTCTGTTCGTTCACCAGCTAAGATCACTCACAGTCTGTTCAACGCTTTATTAAGTCCTAATTATTCAGATCTACACAATGTCAAAGGCCGAGTAAATGAGCAGTTCTGACCATAGACGTGAAATATGCACTTCTTAACCTTAGCCACACCTACTTGTCGGTTTCATTCAGTGCACGGAAGGTTTCGAGATCACCGGCCACCAGTAGCCTTTATCATACAATATATAGTCTGCTCAATCATTTTATGTTTTTCAAAGTACAAGATAGAGTGCGAGGTATTCGCGAGCTATTCGCGTTGCTTGTCACCTGTCAAACAAATAAACCTTATGTTTGGTACAGTCAATAGTAATCAGCTCTTGACCAGGTAAACGGTTTACGCGGGTATTCTGTAAGTGCCATACACAGTCCTGCTTGAGTTCAGCAGGAGAAAAATCGATTTGACTGTCAAAATTAGACAGCCTTGACGTACTCTGATATGTCTGGTAAATTTGGTAGACAGCTGCAATACACACTAACCTGCGCTGACTTGAGTTACAAGCAACCATTGTTATGACCGAAGAAATCATCATCGTCAAAGACAAAAGTATGTCGCTGGTGCTCGCTGATGCTCAACTATCACCTGATCATAAAAAACCAAGCCCTAGCCAGGAAAATGAAGAGGGAAACAATGGAGTGGATAAATCCCAAAAATATTTATGTCCACTGCCAGACAGTCAACACTATGGAGCCTAAAAATGGCAAGCAAACAACGCAGCAATAACGCGAAAGTAAGGTGTCATTGGCAAAGCAACTCCTCCTTGGTTTTTATTGCTCCGTTTCACTTACTTCACAAACAACACCCAAAAATACCGAATATTTTATCTGAGCTGCAAACAGTGTTGACGAAGCTGACTTGGAAATGAACGGCGTTCGCGGATACTGGAAATTGTAAGACATTTTGAAAAACGCAAGAATATTGGTGGAGAGAACTTTGCTCTTTTTGTACCAGTCAAAAACATGATAGTCAAGAGTGCAGAAATGAGTCATATCACGGATTTGAGCTAACCTCGAAATTAACTTCACTTCACACAAATTGAGAAGCATAGAACGCTAATAAATGCGACGTAATGGATATTTTACTAACATGATAATTAATCCAGTGGAGTTTCGCCGATACTTCGCTTACGAAAAGAAGATGGCTGTCACAGATCAGGTCCACGCCACTATTTTGCCTGGCCACTAATAAATAATTATCTGGTACACTTTATAAATCAGGAATACGACCACAGCAACTATGAAATTGGGGTGAATTTAGTGACCTTTCTCGGTTAGACTGAAAGATAAATTTATCAAGCTTGCCTGTTCGTACGTGTTAGAAATTACTGAAGTATATCGAACAGAGTGAGTTTCCAGAAACGATAGAATAGGGACAACAGCGGATTCGAATTGTTTCAAAATTGGCTTGTTTAGAATAACTTAATTTATTTACTACCGGAAGTTTACGGCCTCATGTTGTTTTCAAAACAGTTAGTTGACTCCAATATGCAGTCAGGACTCTGTGAACAATTCAGGCTGCAGGCCTACCCACACATAAGTCACAGCGTTATTCTCAACATAGATAATCTGTGATACAGATGGTTATTTGAATAGCAGTCGTTTCTCCCACTTGATCATCAGTTAACGCACTAGATCCCTCTCATTCTATCATCAAAGTTATCTATTAAAATCAAAAACTTCAGTGCCCAGCAACCACTGACCACTGAAATTTGCATGTATACCAGTAGAATAAAGCAGACTGGTTGAGACCCTTTTAAAGAGAGCACATACAGTATGATCGTAACGTAATTCTGTTCACATTACGATGTTATCATCACACATGCTCACTTGGTTCACCATCAGCGGGCTTTGAATGAAGCCATGAGTATTGATAAGCAGATTGGGAATAACACAACGTTACGAACAAGTTGTAATACTCTAGTTTCAACCACCTCGGGTGGCCTTTCTGGGAAGTGTTGTAATCGAAATCACATTTGTGTTATTCCCAATCTGTCTATCAATAACATGTTAAACACGACGCCCAAACTGTTCAACTTCATTCATACTAACTTTAGTGTGGATATCTCACAACTAAAGCCGTGAGTAGATGTAAACTGCTGATGCCGTACAACTCAATAGTTGGAATATTCAAGGAATGAGTAAGTGAATTCTGAGTTATTTCAATGCGTAGCTCAAATTCCTTGCACCAGTAGATTAACAGATCTGAGAAGCAATATCAATCACTCGTTCGGTTGAGCCAAGTTTGCACATAGTATCAACCAAAACATTGAGGGATTTAGCTTCACAGACAAATTGTGTATGATAAGTTTGACCTCAATCTAAACTTGCTCCTTATACGGGAAAACATGAGGCATAGGCGTGGGAGCGATTGCGCACAGATTTGTCTCAGATTATGTATGATTGCGTGGGTATAGTTTTAGAGTGTTAGTATGAATGGATTGATTGCATACAAAGAGTCATTGCAATCAACCGGGGAACAACCTTCTTATTACTAAACTGGTACGGACAAGTAACTCTGCAGTGAAATAAACACTTCAGGAGTAAACATTTTCGTAATGAAATGATGACCAAAGATAAACGTTATTAGTGGGGAGAAGATAGAATGACAATAAAAACAGGAATTCTTGTACAAGCGACTGAAAAAGATTGAGATGCGTCAGACACAAACCGTCAGATTACTAACTCTGGTAAAGACAATATTGATTGAGAATACCACTTACACTTTCAGTGCAGGAAGCAATAAACGTTTCAAACGTGACAAATCGCTGTACTGGTTATTCTGTTGGTCTAAAAGTTACCTACATTTAAAGCAACTATGTTGACCAGGCAATAATGGACCAAGTCTTCGCGTGTACAAATTTCTAAAGCAATCGGTTTCTTTGCTATAGCACTAGCCGTAATAACAGTCATGTTTATTGACGAATTTTTGCAGTCTTCTCGTAAATAGTCCATGGTTTTGAAGACACGGTTGGACAATCAGTTTTCAAAGAGAAATGGTTCGAAGCAGATTCCGGGAAAAAAGGCTGTTCCTGCAGCTTCCTGCGCATACATGCTAGCGGGCTAAATTTCAAACCACCCAAAGTGAGAGCAGTTGTATGTTTTCTTCTTGATGTGGATCATCTAAATGGTATTTACTGAATATGGTTTATTTACCCAGCTGTCATCATGTTAATTTCACGATGCTGACTGTCAAATGCCAACTTTATCCGATTTTTGAAAGTGGAATCCAGACCAGTGAGCCACGAGTTAGTCACAAGATGCTAGATGGAAAAGTACACATGCTGTGGCTGAAGGTTGAGTGGTTTGGCAGTGTTGTGCGCATTCCAACGTTCAAGGTCAGTGGTGTTTCGATACACTACACTCTGAATGACCATTTAGCTCAATACTACGACAGATTTCTTGCTGGTTATTTTATAACTAACTCACACTGAGTGAGTCGTTCATTTCATATCTGATCCCATGGGGTCCTCGTGATATGGTGTCCGGCCAGATGGACGGAAAAAGGCTTAAACTTTGAGTAACTGAAAAATTTGCTATATTCAACGGACATCACTTGGGAAATCGGCACCAAGAAGCGCGTGTGCACGCGTATTAAAGCAGCTGGTCTTGAGTGAGAAGCTTGCTCTGGGTCATGTGAACTCCAAGCCATCGGTCCGAATATAGCTCACTGTGACTATTAGTTTTCCCACAGATACATATGACCAGCATGTCTGATTTACACGGAGTGTGTGCCGAAAGCCCCCCCCTGTCCGCTAGTTCGCCCACACTGGTAAGTGAACAACGAGAAAATATGAATTGCTAATAACTCACAGTCTACGACTAATTTGCAGTGTTGATAAACATCGTTCCGGTATTTTCAGAATAGCATCAAGTGTTGTAGGTAATCAATAAAAACGGTTAGGCGATCTAATCAGTTACACAATGTTCTGATAAGTGTCATAAGTTAGGCAAACTGACCAGTTCACACAGACGGTTTGCACGGCTACTGCGGCGAATGACCGGAAACATATGGTTCTAATAACGAAATCATTGACACATGTTGAGTGAAACGAATCTTCGAGAACGGAAATGAAACAACTGATAAACAAAACGGCTTCATTTAGATCGAGTAGGATAACAGTTCCCTGTTTAGGTTTTTTGGTTAATCATTTCACCAATATGAATTGTACGAACAAGTGGCTTGAAAGTGTGGCTACTAAATGACAATTTCATTCAAAAGGACTGCCTGTAAAGTTTACTTCAATGAGGAGATGTTAGGCTAAATCTTGAAATGATGTACTGACCTCAGTTACCATTCAGCAGTTATTTCATGCTGTATGGAATGCTACTGCGCACCTTATGAAGCGGTTTAGGCGGAAGTGGTATAATTGTCCGGCCGTTAGAATATGAGACGATGTAAGTAATCGTAGATTAGTAGGACATTTCTATTCTATGCCATTTAACTGTTCGTTAGCAGGCACTTTTCTCGATCTAAGGATTAACGTTGTCTGGAGATGGGCGCAACCAGAGCCTGTGATTCTTAAGGAAACAATGTCTGGCAGCCTGCATTTGTGAAGTTTGGTCGTTAACCTTGACCGAGTGAAGATGTTGACGGGGGGATACCATGGACTCAGAAAATTTGTCAGAGTATAAGAGAATAAATATGTTAAGTATTCATTACATGTCTATGTGGTAATTTTGCGACCTCGAACGGCGACCCATCATCATGTTCCAAGCATCATAATGAAATTGGCAGTGTTTTTTAACCACTGCGCCAACATCCCGACTGTTCGGGAGGGTATATTTGAGAAACCGTGTGGGACTCATCTCTCCGAGTGGCGTTTGTTGTCAGAAACCGTTTTTCCAAATAACCTTAACAAGAGAATTGGCTGTTACATAGAATTTTCTATCGTCTTTATAAAGACCTTCAACTGGCCAATCAGCACATGGATCAGTGATCATCCAGACTTTATAGTTTTGACTGAATTCTGATTGGTTATCTTCCTGTACACACGTCCTGATTACGGCCTCACGTTTCACAGCAGTAGCCATAACTGAGATGAAGGTGATTTTCGAGGGGGAAGTACATGCTTAAATTTGAAGCTGTGACAAAAACGACGTTGGACTAACTTTGGTTTGGATATGCTTTCAACTTTTTCAATCTAACAAGAAGTCGATAATAGACACAATTAATGGCTATCGGCCGGTTACTGTAAATACTTTACAATCGATAGCAAATTCCGAACAAATGCGCCTTCATTGTTTAAATGGCGATAGTGAACAGTAGCCGCACATAGTGGGGCTAGTCATAACATTTTCAGCTGTGCTTCAGAGAGTGCTGCTCTTGGTAGCAGCTTTGAAGTTGAGGAAAACTACTTGAACCAACCTAAAGTTACCAAAAATTAAAAAAGTTATCGATTAAAAATATGTTTGAGCCACGTTTCTTTCCTGCACATGCTGTTCATTTTGTCCTCAGCCTTTATGGGTGCAGTTGGCACCGCTTTCAAATGTGGGTTCCCTCGATTGCGTGCACAGACACGTAAACAAACAAAGCAGCAGGGATCAGACGAATTATCGGCATCCGATCGATGAGTAAACACTAAATGCACTGTTTTGATGCAGGTGTAGAGGAAAAATAAAATGAGCATCTTTTTTGAGAAACATCATGAACGTGCGGTTACTGTTCTGTTTCTCTCTCGTAGCTTAAACATGATACATGATTATATCTGCTAGTGTTTAGCCGATGTAACAGGGCACATCAATGTGTCTTGACGACGCATTGAGTTACATTATATTTGAAACTTTCATACATACCTTTTTCTTATAAGTGTTTTTGAGCATTTCTTATAGAGTTTTGTCGTAAAAGACGATAGTACGTGTCATTATACCGGTTCCAGGGGGAGTACAGACACGACTCATGTAGCAAACAGAAAAACACTACCCCAGGACTGAAATATTTCCACTCTCACTTTCTTTATTGCATGCACCCCACTCTGGATTGTGTCCCGTCTGACATTCTTTCTTTCATTCGTAGTATTGTTGAGTTATTAGCGAGAACTGAAAGGGCACAGTTCGCTTTTATCAGCTTATTTCACGTTAGACGGCTAGATGCACCGAGAAAGTCACCATACATTGATTGTGTGCGTCCTGTTTTTGTCTAAGTTTGGAAACCATAGACTGTTTGCGAAGAGGACAGAGGCAAACGTATTATGGTTAACCATTGTTGCTTCTGATAGTGGGAAGATCGCGTGACCTACGCGGCTTTTCGCCTACGCGTATTTTGTGAGGCTCAGATACATTATCAGTTAGGAGATAATCACCGTACACAGTCTACGATAGTGCATATATGTGTCCCAAATACCAGGTGGGCATCTTTCACACACCAGAAAGAGTGAAGCTACAATCATTATCTAGTAAAGACTCGGCATGGTCACAAAATATGAAGCATCTATCTATCTATCCCGTCGAGTCAAATGGACACATCCTAATGGGTTGGTGACCTCGTGGTTACTCAAATCCCTAGTTAGAGACGCTGCCCAAGATGGTAGCATTTCACAATCAATGGCGTGTCTGTATCCACAGCACTTCCCGTTCTTCTATACAGCCTTGCTCTCTGCCCACTTTGTATTTTTATTCTAAAATAGTCTACGTTACTTTTGCTATCGGCAGCTGTTCAAACCACGTTAACTACCGGATGGCTGAATAACTGTAGTGAAATTGCGACCAGGAAAACTTGGGATAACTATTTTCCAGCGATTTTCTATCAAGTTCGGTCATTCTTACAACATGTGAGCGTTGATAATGATGAGAACCCTCATGGATACTTCATGAAGAACGAAGTTGCCGGTCAGTCTCATCGACATATTGTAGCATTTTATCTCGACTTCGTGAGTGTCGTTTTCGAAATGTAAGTTGCAGGAAACAGTTTTGACAAAGTTGGTATATGAAGAAAATCAAAGAGATGATATACCCGTGAAAAACAGCCAAGAATAACCCGAAAACCAGGTGACCATATTCTCAAACCGGATTACCGTCAGGAGTTCCGTTGAGAACAAGGTGACAAGAAAGGCATGCAATTGCCTCAAAAAATACAACCAGTTAAATTGAAAATACACCGATTAAAGCGAAGCAGACAAACAATTCTGATTAGTTATTTGTTTTGTCCCATTGACCAGGTTCATTTGCCAAATCATCACGAGAAACACTAACAACAGTGTTCATGTGTGTGTGTGCAGGTAAATAAAGACAGAGTTTGTGTGATGATGATGATTCTCTCGCGACACTTACGAACCGTCTGTTTCATTCCAATCTAAACGTTCATCCACGATACACACTTGTATCTTGCACCATCCTTTCGAGAATGAACGTTTGCATTAAAACAAAAAGAAGTACAGTTTTGGGGTTCTGTTCGGCCTTACGTCTGTGACCTACCCACTGCAATTTATTGAATATAATACCGTATACTATAATACATGTTTAAAATATATACGGCGCAACACATATATATCACGCACAATGTATAATACCACACAGTGCGCCATGTAGTGTTATCCTGCCGCATCTATAACATTTTCGGGAACGAGAAAATCCTCCTTGGTCGATCAAAATGTAAGAAAGGAAAGGTTTACTGAAGAAAAATTGTTCTGTGGGTAAACACAACTTGAAACCCGCCACATGTAACTTAAATCGTCCAAGTTCAGTGTACGTCCATAAGTTACTTGGTTACACAATTCGCTATGAAATCTGGCGACCGTAAAGGAGTTGCCAAAATGTGTTTTACTTGTCCAAAATCCCTACCTTAATTCAAACAAGACAACAGATAATTCTTTCTGAGCTACCACCGTGTTCTTGTATTTTAGAGACAGCATCTACTTGCAAATAGAGCGTTTATAGAGAAGTTATTCAGCTGATGTCCGGCAAAGCAAGCTGACGTGACAGCTCGGTACAAATAGTATTTGAGGAAGGTGCATAGTTTATACCAAATTTTGGATGAACTATTCACTCAATGTCACAAATGAAGCAAACCAGCTGACTGTTGAAGGACGGCATACATGACACCAATCCATAGAAGACTAAATTTCATTAATTTCGATGAAAGGTTATTGAACCACGTTCTTTCACCCGAGTGTTAGCTTAAATGATCCCCCTGGGTTCTGATATATTTCATTTCATTGTTTAAATTAAATCCGTCATGCTTTTCCTTTCGCCGCTCAGTTCAGAGATATTAATTGATGGAGAAGCCAGCCTCATCGCCTTGTGTTCATGTGACTATATTCCAAAATCTGACATCAAATTCCCACAGATAGTGCGTCATAAAACTTAGCCTCCAGTACCCATCATTGGATT